>JARJEB010023277.1:0-18647 GCA_030264535.1 Liometoxenus newtonarum
AATTATTAATTAATTTCATAATAATGTACTCAAAATAATAATTATTTTCAAATCTGTTAATAGTTATTTTCGCAAGAAGTTACGTTAGGAAGGGTCTTATGAGCGAGTGTTTTGCGAGGACAAGCGAAGCGAGTGCGAGTAATAAAACGAGCGATTATTAATGTATATATTTGATAATTGAACAATTAAGATAAGATTGTTTACAATGCAATGCCATATACCATAACCACTAATTTCTGAAATTCTTAACATCAGCTATTATATATTTCATAATAAAACTCTTATTTCGTAATGTTACATTTACAAATATTCCACCTTCCACGTAGATTTCGCATGTTGAATCTGCAACATGCGTATATCTGATGTTATTTGGATTGACATTAAAATAAAAACAACTAACCTTGGCCGTAATAGGATCCTGACAAGCCATGCGAATATGTTCAGCTGTAGCTGGTGCATGTAATCTGAAATTTACGCTCGCCCCATTATCAGTCTCCCTTCTCGCTGCTTTAATTGCCTCCCGAATTGCAAACAGAGTCGAAGATGCTAAGAACAATGGCGGTTCACCGATGGCTTTCGATGAATACACTGCCCTTGGATTGGAGGAATTCTTGAGCAATGCCACATTGAATTCGATGGGAATATCATTAAATCCGGGAATTTTATAGGTACCAGGACCTTTGCACATGTACGAACCGTCCGGTGACGTAGCCATTTCTTCCAGCACAAACAAGCCATAACCTTGCATGAAGGCACCTTCCACTTGCCCAATATCAATTGCCGGATTAAGACTATTTCCCAAATCCATAACAATATCAGTTCGAAGTACTTGATGATCACCAGTGAGACAATCTATTTCTACTTCTGAGCATGCTGCACCGAACGTAAAATAGTTGTAAAGTTTATTTCCAGTGTTCGTTTCCCAATCCCAATTCAATTCTGGTTCACAATGGAAACCAGTTGCTGATAGGCTGATGCGCTGTATGTACGCATTGTGCACCCATTCATCCCAACTTCCTTTTGGATTATTGGCGATGATGGGTTCAAGTCTTTTGTTGATTTTGTTACAAGCATCCTAAAACGTAGACAATAGGCTTGTTCCAACAATGCACCAAACTAGTTCCGAACTGTACGACGCATGAGCAGTTTTAAAAAGCAACGTTTTTTTAAAACTGCTCATGCGTCGGACAGTTCCGAACTAGTTTGCTACTTTGTTGGAACAAACCTAATATAAAGCGAAACTAGTGATACTGTCAAAATCCGAAACTTACTATGACAGCCATGCCGTTAATATCAGAAGACAGACTCCCCGCTGTTGTTGTGGTATTCGGCACTTTATCGGTACCAACTTCGTTGATATGTAGTTTGTCAATGGGAATGTTTAAAGCCCTGCTAGCAACTTGCAGCATTTTGGTATGAAGCCCTTGACCCATTTCGACTCCACCATGGGTAAGTAGGACGGATCCGTCCTTGTAGATGTGAATTAACGCTCCACCTTGTTGGAAACTGTTTATTCCAAAACCACATCCGTAAGTTGTGGTCACTACATCGATTCCACGTTTCTTCCAGCGATTATCACTATACAGCCAAAGAGAACACGTTAGAAAAGTAAACTTAAGCGCATATACTTTCAGTAATTACCGATTGAATTTTTCCACATCCTTCTTTCTTCGAGCAAAGTCAGCATTGACAAGACAGTCTTCAAGACATCTTCTCAAATTGCAGCCAATTATTGGTTGGTTATAGGGTGTTAGGTCGCCTTCTTTGTATAAGTTGACCCTTGCAACATCCACGTATTCCATTTTCAGGAACTCCGCAACGTCACGCAACATATTTTCAGCGGCAAACATCGCTTGCGGAGCACCAAAACCCCGAAAAGCTGTGTTGGTTGACAAATTTGTTTTGCAAAGTCTTCCGGTCACTTTTAAATTCTCGAATTTAATGGAATTGTTTATATGTGACATTCCATGTAACATCACCTAAATTCATTGAGGTTTTGTACAAGTAGTTTTATATGTTTCTGATTCTGAGATACTTACCAAATGAGATATATCGTAGGAGTATCCTCCGTTGACATACACTGCCAGTTCGCCGACTTCAATTTTGCCGTCCTCATTGAAGCCCAACTTGTATTTGACCAAAAACGGGTTTCTACCACCAGTAGCTCCCATATCTTCATCTCGTTCGAGTACTAAACGTACGGGTCGATTGGTTTTCTTGGCTGCAATAGCTGGATATGCAACCAATTTGCGACATACGGTCTCCTTACCACCGAATCCGCCTCCAATTCGTTTTACCTTTGTAACAACTTTGTTTTGTTTCAAATTTAATATTTTTGAAACTACTTCCGCTACTGAGGTATGGTCCTGAGTTGAACAATAAATTTCTAATTCTTCACCTTCTTTGGGAATTACCACACAAGCTTGCGGTTCTAAATAGAAGTGTTCTTGGTAACCGGTGCGAGTCATCCCTTCAATTATGTGTTTGACATTGTTGAATGCCTCATCGCTGTTGCCAGTTTTCAATCTGCCAACGTTCGGATGGAATGAACTGTGTTCAATTGCCTGTTCGATGGTAACAATGACTGGTTGGAGCACTTCATAGACAACCTTAACTGCTTTAGCTGCTTTTTGGGCGGAAAGTAAATCTGTTGCAACAATCCCGCCCAGTACTTGATATTGGCTGGTAACAATTTCAGTTCTTATCAGTTCTTCGTCGGGATGTACCCCAGCAGTCATATTTTCACCATCAGGTACGTCGCTTGCAAGAATGCAGTCAACCACGTTGTCCATTTTCATTGCTTGACTGGTATCGATCGATACAATTTTAGCATGGGCTTTCTGTGAAAAAATGAGAGACATATGCAATTCCTTTTCGTATTTTGGAATGTCGTCGGTGTATGTAGCTTCACCGGTTGCTTGATGTAATGCATTCGTATGTACAATGGGTCTGCCAATTGTATCGTTGACTGTTTTGCTATCAACCATTTGAAAGTATTGACTACTTTTTGGAGCTTTGAATGGGAACGTATTAATGGCACTCAAATCCTTAGGATTAATAGTTTGGTTGAGGTGTTGGTTGACGTTTAGATAACTGCGGAAAAAGAAGCTCATTGGCAGAGTGCGTCTATAATCAACCATACCTCCAGGAGCATCAGATGATAATTTCAGATCGTTTAATAATAAAGAATAAGCACGATCTAACATTTCTTCGTTCCACTGAAGACCTATTAGTTTTTTTGTACTTTTGGTGAGGATAGTTGTGGGCGCCATACCTCCAAAAGCCATTTCGATATCTTCAATACGCTTCGTCTCTGGATTCAGTATAATGTTCATTGCAGAATTGACGATTGCGATGTCATCATCCCTACGACGAGCTTGTTTGTGAGCAAAGAAATATTGATTTGCTTTCGTGAATGGTACATCAATGGATTCTAATATTTCATTCGGATAAAGCAAATTCTTTCTGTAACCGGTATAAAAGTTTTCGTCCATGGTAACAGTTCGGGAACCAGTTAAACTGCGTAGTTTCAGCTTGGCTCCGGCTGCCATCCAAATTGGATTCAAATCGGAAATGGGGCTCCCGGTCATAATGTTACCACCAATTGAAGCAACACTTCGTATTTGTTTGCCAGCAAACCAGTGGAGCATTTCTAGAACAGCCTTACAAATTTTAGTTTCATCCTTGCTTCTCGTCTTCATCATCATCTTGAAGGTCGTTTCAATATCATCCAATGTCACCGCGGAACCTATTTTAATTCCATTGTCCAGAATTGCAATTTCTGTTAATTCACCAATAATTGTTGGATTGATAATGACCGGATATAGTTGATTCTTGAATTTGACTTCGACCCCCACCTCAGTGTTACCCACAACTATTTTTGCTTCTGGATGCTTGTGTTTCAATTTCAACAATTCGTCAATATTATCTGGCCTGTACCATGATACGTTGTTGCCTTTGAACTCCAATGGCTCGCGGTCAAAGAAGTTGGTTACTTTCAATTCTGGTGGAAAAATTGGTTCCTGTGAGCTGTCGTACGGAACAAATTTACTTGGATCATGAAGCATGCCGCTATCCTCATTTTGGCTCCCATCGCTAATCAATTTGCAACATTTATCGCCCATACCACATCCATTTCCATTTACGTTTCCATTGATCATTCCATTAGCGGCTTGCATCAACTCCCAGTCTTCAGTAAATGTTTTGTAGCCTTCAATAATGGGCCTGTAACCAGTGCATCTGCACAAATTCCCTTGGAAGGCAACTTCCAAATCTTCCATTTTGGGCTTTTCCATGTTGCGCAACAACGTGTACATTGACATGACAATCCCTGGAGTGCAGAAACCACATTGCGATCCGTGCGCTTTCGCAATTCTTTCTTGGACCGGATGGAGTTTTGTTTTGGTCGATCCGATTCCTTCCACTGTAGTTACAGCCAAACCGTGCATCGAGCATACCGGCGCCAAGCAAGCATTGACCGGGTAATGTCTGCAAATTAAATCCATTATACAGGGTGGATACAAATTGAGGGGCAGCTTTTCCATTATACAGGGTGGATACAAATTGACGGACAGCTAACTTTCTAGATCCGGTCGATATAGGAATCGAAAATCTTAATTTCAAAATGCTGATGCAAAAGTCTACTTTTCTTATTAACAAAATGAGATAAACATTTAAATTTCTTTCAGTCGTATAATGAAGCTGCTCTGCGATTAATATCGCAAAATTTCTTTACTATCAAAAATCGAACTCGAGGACCTCGTTACTTATGAGGACACATCAGGACTTTTCCAGCATTTCTGTTGACCCGATCTACGAAGCTAATTTGTATAGACCCTGTATTATTCAAGAGAAAATATAGTATATTATTATATGAGCAATTATGATAGCCATTACTCACGAAGATGATGTTTGAGCCCACGAGTCGCCAGGCGAGTGGCGCAAATTCATCTGAGTGAGTAATTGCCATAATCGCGAATATAATACTATACTTTTTCTACACCTTACACTATTTTTAACATAAAATACAAATTGTAATGTTCTCGATGAAGCAACGAAAGTGACAAGTGAAACAATATGGCGGGCGATTTACATCGAGCTATGGTCGGAATTCGTCGGGTTCCTTCGAGATTTTAGATCATATAGTTAAGCTCGATCGGTCACTTCAAATTCGTTAAATCTTGTTGATAATTTGATACGCGATCAATGTTATTTAATTGCAGTGATTTCTAACAATCCATTTTACTCACGGTAGTGAGTAATAAAAATCCATAACTCACGGTAGTGAGTTATAGGTACCATTAATCACTCAAAAAATACTAATAATGACCATAAAACTAAATAGGTGTAGAAAAAAATTATTAACACGAATACGTCCTAGACAACGTAAAATTAAATTTGGCTAAACTCACAGTATAAGCGCGTTTACAATAACTATTTTATTTCATTTTATTACAATTTAATCAATTGCGAATTTGCATCTGACATCTTCGTGACTCGGCAACTTTCAAATGATTTGAAAGAAATGAATATAAAATCACGTATTTTAGTCAGACACATTTAAATGAATACGTATGACAAATTATTTCTACCATACGACCAAAATAGTATGTACACGCATTACATAACTATGAAGAAGAGGAAGAAGAAGAAGCAAGAAAATATCAGAAGAAGAGTATAAACAGTCAAAATTAAAATGAAGGAACAGGAAAGGACGAAACGTCGAACAACAGAGCGTCCAAAACGTCACACAAGCTCTATTTGTCAGGCATAATTGTATTATAAATCATTTGTTTTTATGGTCATATTTTTACACCAGTCCCCATGTTATATTTTACGTTTCACATTGTCGCGTTCGTCTTTCTATGTCATTGTAGGTTGGTAGAATGTAAAAATGTTAACTAGTTTCATGTTGTCTTATTGTAACTACAATTGTTAAGACTACAAGCGGTCGTAATAAATTATATAGCTTAACAACACGATACATATTTTAAATTGCATTCACATTAAAAAAAAAGCACGTGTTAAATAGAAAACAAATGTATTATAAGAAATTAGTGCCGTGCACTCGTGAACACGACCAAGTATTAATGCATAACTCTAATGAAGGACATCGAAATGTTTGCATTTCGACCAAACTTAAAGAATGGATTGCTTTTCGACCAAACTTAAAAATTGGATATCCCATAAAAATATCCTCCAATAGAAAAGGACGACCAGATCTTATAAATGGTTATTGAACTGAGAGTTCAAAATTCCGGCCAAATGAAGAAACGCATAGCCATGACATTTTATATCTAGTGTGTTAGTGTGGTTATTGTTTATAAATGGAATTGGTACAAAATTGCTAACTCAGGTATATCAAATACGATACGAATAATTATTCTATAAATAGCTGCAAATTTTAGGACAAAAGCCATCAGCATTTGTGATATTATAGATTATATAGAGGACAGAATGCGTCCTTTAAAAGGCTTTATTTAGGGCAGGTTATATAGTTTTATATGAAATACATGCACAAAACTAAATTGAATTCCTAGCCTAGCCTAGCACAATAGCAACATTTTTTACACATTTCACAGACGCCATCAAGATTCAATTAGTAACGCCAATTTATTATTTTGCTTTACCCTGGGTTTTATATGAATTCCAGACAAACAATAAAACACATGCCAGAAGGCTCCTACTATAAAGAAAACTGAACTTCAACGATACCACCAATTCATAAGTTTGAAGTTTTAGCATTTTTCATTTATTACACTGGTGTAATAAACTTGCACTCGCTTGTTTCATTGACCAGCTCCTTATTTTTCATTTAAACTGGTGCACTAACTGCTACTTTTTACACCGTCTCGAGGTGGTGGAGCAAATTAATGCAGTGTTCACACACACCGGGAGCAGGATACAGCCTAGGATGTTTGGAAGAGTGACGGGGATAAAACCCTCCCATTAGGGTCAAATCCGCCCAGACCAGACCTCCTGGTGGTTAAAGCAAAGCCGGGGGGTGACGTACGCAGATATCTTAAAATTCGGAAAAATATCTTTGGGCATCTTGTTTTTGAGATCGATTCATAGGTCCAGGACAACCTGGAGCTGCGTTACCCAGCACCAATTCAGACGGCGGGGCAGTGTCCAACACCCACGAAATAACGTATGTACTGAGGGATCTGGATGAATTGACCCAGACTGAGGAAAATGGCCAAGCCCTCCGCAGTCAACTGGAAATTGAACAGCAGATGCGGGTGGACGCCGTAAAATCCCTGCGTAAAGCAAACGGGGACACGGACACGGTAGTCATAGTCCTAACGACGGAAATTGCGAGGAAGTCCCTAAATAAGGGAAAAATCGAAGCCGTGAGAATTTGATATTGATATGAATTTAGAATTTGGACACTTGGCCCGGATATGCAAGGAACCAGACAGCTCCAAGCTAAGTTTTAATTGCAGGGAGGTGTGAAGGAACGAGGGACAGCAAACACAGGACCGGGTGCTTCTCGTGCCCAAACACAGGACCGGGTGCTTCTCGTGCCCAGTCTATCGGGTTTGTCCAACTTAATCCAAAAGGGTGGGCACGAGAAGCACCCGGACCTGTAACCACTGCGAAGCAGAGTATGCGGGAGAGGGACGTAGATGCTGCTGTACTGTCTAATTAATACAAATTTTATATTGGGAGATACTGGAGTGGTTCTCTGATACTAAGGGATGCGCAGCCATCTAGAAATGCTACGGGGAATAAGGGCGGGATTAGTAAGGATTAGAGTGACAGACATCTATAGCTGCAGCTTGTCTATACCTGCAGCGTCACCGAGCTCCACCCAGGAGGATTTCGAAGCATTGCTGGATCAACTCGTAGAGAATCTATGATACGGGTCCCCCAGGCTTTTCGTGGGCTTCAACACGTGAGCCATCGAGTGGGAAAGCCGTGAACATATTATCTATGCTGGATGTCACCCTCATTAACAGCGCTATCTAAAACTAAATCGTCTTCAAAACATTTCCATGTCCATTCTTGCTAAAATCGACAACGACAAATGTTGTGAATGTAATTGAACTTACTGATGTCTGCTTGAAGCTTAAGTATCAGCAACTGCTTTAGTCTCTTACTTACTTAAGTATTCTTAACGTTGCGGTGCAACGAAATTTGGGTACTTAAGTATTAGCAAGTACATAATTATTACTCCAATGCTGCTGCTAAGCCGTCAAAATACCGCAGTCCTACAAAAGACATGCGCTCCCCTTTCACATCAAACAAATGCTTAAGCAGAAGTACTCTCTGAAAAATTCCTGGATTAAATTCCGGAACCATGCTATCAAGCGGAAACTGAACGAAGTAAGATTGAACCCAGTAAGATTGAAATCAAAGATATTTGGGATAGTTCTTGGCGGAACTTTATCAATAAATTCGATGAAGATACCGGCGTGTAGAAGTTGAGCAAAGTAATGCGAGGTAGAAAATCTGTACCAACAACTCTATTTTCGACGGCTCCTCATGGCTTTTCGACCGCCAAAATCAGGCCGAATTTACAGCAAAGTTCTTTCAAACTCAATTTCAAAATGGCCTTCCAGAGGTAGACCGGTTAGGTCAGAGTAGCTCATCACAAATTCAACCGTTGCACCATATCTCATCGGCAGACTCAAGGCTAGGAAGTCCCCAGGCCGCGTCGGAATTAACGTCCTTTCACTCAAGCATCTCCCAGACAATGTCGTCGATTCATTGGTTTGCATATTCAACGAGTACTGGGGTATTGGCTACTTTCTGGCAAGATGGAAAATGGTCGCGGCCATCACCATCCCTAAGAAGTCTAAGGATCCCGCTCATGTTCAGAATCGAAGACCGACTAGCTTCATTAACATTTTAGGCAAGATTCTCGAAACTCATTCTTGACCAGCTCAGAGCCGACCTCGATGCAAACGGTTGTTTGCCGCCAATCCAATCCGGTTTTGGATGCAGGCTATCGGCCACTGCACAAGCCCTCCAACATGACTTCGTCGTGAAAAATTGTCGTAATCACGGTATGAAAACTCTCGTTGACCTTCTCGATCTGGCGAAAAAGTACAACGTTTGGAAGGACGATGTTCTTCACAAGCTCCTTGAAATGGAGACTCCGATGTACATTCTCAGAATTCTGAGATCTTTCCTCTCGAACCGCAAGTTGAGAGGCAGATGCGGCAAGTCATCCTCCCGCTTCTATGACACGACAGACGGCCTACCTCAGGGTTCTACACTATCCCCAACTCTCTTCAATGTGCTAGTTACGGATGTCCCAAAACCAGACACATCGCTGATGGCACTGCCCTCGTTGCCTCCGGTCGCGTCCATTCTTGGACACTTACGTGGCTCAAGTTTATATCTCTAAACAGACGTAGACTTCAGCCCAATGTGATCAGAATTGATGGCGTTAATTCTAAGATCAATCAATCTGGTACTTATCTAGGCGTTTCGTTTCAGCATCGTCAGAAGAATTCCGCTGTATGGGCCAAGCATTGTGGTAACCGTTTGAGTGGCGCCAAAAGGTCCGCTGGAATGTTGTCAAGTGTTCTTGGCAAGTCAAGGCCACTCTCGATTTTCAACAAGTTCAGGGTTGTGAAATCCATCATCAGCCCAAAGCTGTCATATGGCAGCGAATTGTGGACTACCCACCCCTCCAATTTCACCGAGAAACTGGACTGGTTCCGAAACGGAATGGTGAACCACATCTCTCAGTGACTCTGCCCTTCATCTCAGAGCAAAATTACTCGGACAGCTGACAGACCCCGAGTCCCTGGCCATCAATTCCATCCCCTTACACATCCCGAATCCAATGTCCCACACCACCATATCTTTCCACTTTCTTTTCCTTCTTTCTTTTTTTCAATTTGAATCCTCCCCCTTGCTTGCTTTTTGCATTCTAAGTGCTCCCCTTTCTACGGCAGAGGCGTCATCTGGCTTCCTGATGGAGTTTTCTCCAAAAATAGGTACTTAGGTGGGAGTTTAGTCAGTAAGAGTCTGCCATTGGCCACTGGCGGGAGTCAGTTGTTATCCCATGCAGGATTCTCCCACCTACCGAAAAACAATTAAGTAGTCTAGTCAAATGGTAGACAATAGGGGCAAGATTTGGTGTACTTATATCTCGCAATGCATTAGCTCAAGAAGAAATTTTATTGTCAAATATTGCAGGAAATTTGAAACACTTTCGGACATTCCAAGTGTTGTAAAAGTTCGAAATTGATAAATCCTAGAATTTACAGATTTTTATCAGTAAATCCCAGGTTTTACCGGTCAATCCCAAGCTTGGCCATTAATTCTCATTACACGGCATACCTTACTGTCTCTAACATGCACACCAGCAAAGAACTGCTAAATAAATAGAGTTTCCAAAAAGAAAATAGACAAAAAATTATTCATATCGTAAAAATGCAAATATAATCAAGGAATTACAAGTCAACAAGTCCGGATGTGAATATGATACTAAACCAACTAAAGGTTAACCTTTTGTTTCAAATTGAATGAGGAAAATTCTACTCTGTTCAATATACTGAGTTGAGTTCCAGTGATTCTCAACATTTTTTTTCTCACGGTACACTTTTTGATAATTTAGAAATTTGGCGGCACCCTTGGCTGACATCTTCTATGCATGGGTAGAGTCTGGGCGGCACATTTCAAGAATCTCGCGGCACACTTCAAAGAATCTCGCGGCACCTTGGT
This sequence comes from Liometoxenus newtonarum, assembly GCA_030264535.1. Taxonomy (NCBI): domain Eukaryota; kingdom Metazoa; phylum Arthropoda; class Insecta; order Coleoptera; family Staphylinidae; genus Liometoxenus; species Liometoxenus newtonarum. Next base: position 10,684 of record JARJEB010023277.1, read on the forward strand.
TGAGAAGCACTGATCTATTCTATGATATTAATAGTAGTTTGGAGTAGGAGTAGGTTGGAGTATTCAATTTCTCACGAGGACGATTAATTTGGGTGAGAGTAAAATTGTTTTTTTTTTCAAATTGTATTTATGTACCTTGATTTTCCTACGGCCACATTTACTGATTTTGATACACAGATGCCACAGAGACACTAGACCAGTGGTTCTTAACCGATGTCCCGCGGAACATCGGTGTGCCACGAGCTTGTTATAAGTGTTCCGCGAAATTATGAATCACTTTTAAAGATCGAGACATCAAGAAAGGGAACTTACTATTTACTCTAAAATATAAATCATGCACGGAATTGTTTACTAAGGAGAAATATAATGATGCGCTGGTAGCGAATGTGCCCCTTCCGTTCTTCCCAATGTTAGTAAATGTATCATAATTTACTGTTGTGCAATCTGTAATCATAATTTTTAATTAAGAGATGGACATCAAGTATATTTTTAATGTTACTTCTTTGGTTTTTTAACTTAATGAGATTGCGGTGCTCTTGAAATTTAGAGTGTTCCGCGGCTTCGAAAAGATTAAGAATCACTGCACTATAGACAGAAATTGACATAACATATAACCCGAGAACAACACTATTTTGCGATTCTCACAGCCTAGTGTTGTTCTCGGGTGCAGCCCTGGATTGACTCGAATGCCAATCGAGTTTAGTTTCCGTAAACCCCTATTATAATGACAGATCACTGCCATAGTCCTGAATAGCATAATACTACATACGTTTTTGATACCTGGTATAGTTTTACCTTGCTTTTTTGCTTTTTTACATTGCTTTTCACTTTTGCTTCACAATGGCTAGAATTTCGGTCAGATATGAGCAATTGTCAATTTTCTAGCCAATTAACCTATGGAGTAACTATAATAAAAGCTTTGTTTGAACATAGGTACGACCAAACCGGTTCCGATCAGGCGAGTAGTGCAGGTTTTTCAAGTGTTCCATCACAATTAAGAACCGGTACGTGTACGAAAAGTTTGTTCTTCCAACATATTACGAATTGGTTCCGAATTGAGTTTGGAATGGTGAAAGCAGTTCATGTACTGTGATTGGAGCAGTTCATGGACTGTGATTGGAGCATGTACGAAAATTCCAACAGACACTCATCAGTCGAACTTTTTTGAGAGGCTATGACTGACTAGCCTTTATAATTTAAACTTTAGTATTACAACTAAAGTTACCAAGATTCGTATTATTAATAACAAACCGAGAAACAAAAATGTTAGACTACGATTTAAGAGATTATTTTGATTCATTATAGTGAAGATGAAGAAGACAGGCATTTTAGAACAAGCATTCTAGACTTGCGTTCCAACATTCTGAACCGATTCCGAACTGGTACATACATTACACATGCGCATCAATACAAACCAGTTCCGAACTGTGTGTTGGAACAAAGCTAAAACATTCAAACACAGTTGACGTCGAAGCTTGAACTAATAAAAAAGTCCAAATGGATCTGGACAAAAAATAAAGAAAAAACGCGATTTCCACGTGTGTTCATGGACACGTGTTTTTTAATCAACAATATACCTACATAAGCCATAAGTACGACAAGTATGTGTAACAAAAGAAGCAAGCACATTATATAAAAGGACTTTACCCAAGAGAGACTTTGAGACCAATTTAAAAAGTTTATGTGTAGGATAGAATACAATATACGTACTATACGCACTTAATTAACGCGCCTTAATTAAAAACAACACGTCGATTAGATATTTTAATTAAACAAACCCTGGATGCAACACTGTGAGCAAACTTAAGATAGGTATATCGTTAACATTCTTTTTAGGTTGCTTTAAATTCTTTTACTTCCATGTTAAAGATAAGTAACATTATTCTTTTTTCTAAAGTCATCGGTATGTTCTGTATTAAGTGGAATGAAAAAGCATAAGCGACACAATTGTTTAAACATTTAAAGGCAAATATAAATGAGCATTTTTTGGATTAACTTTAATTTTATATCACGTTATTTAAAGAATTACCTACATGTTATATGTTTTGTTGATTTTAATTTTGTTTTTTGCTTGATATTTCTTGGTTCCGGTTACAAAGGGTTTAAATGTCTCTTTTTTGCTTTACATCAGGTGACTGAATCATATAAATTAATAAAGCATAATAACGACAATTAAGTCAATTATAACAATTAAATAATGAAGCAATTCAAATTTTATTTCAAATTTTTAGTGCTACCTATATATAAAATATATATAGTTGATCAAAATAAAACTTTCCACTACCACCGCTCAATTGTAAATTGAGCGCAAATTGTCTTAATGCTAGGAAAGAAAGGAAGCATCCGACAAGGGACAGAATGACACAATAAGACAAAAAGTAAAGTGAACAACTGGAGATGTAGACGAAATGTAATAATAACGATAATAAACATGTGCATGGGTGAAGTCAGTAAGCAAACGCAACGAAACGAGGCGCTGCGAATATGTTTGCGCACACCTAATGCGCTTATTGGGTCTTTATTGTTTTATAGCGACGTATAACAAATTGATACAGCAGTTAACACTTTTTTATTGCAGGTAATAAACAAATAATAGAAATATCTTTTCATCTTACACTTTCTACTATTCATTATAAATCGCTCCTAAACCTTAAACCTCAGTTTAATTCATAGAATTAATGACAGAAAATTTCTTTAACTTTTTGTTTTCCATTTTAATCTGAATTCGAAATCAATCCTTGGATACCGCATATGTCCGCATATAAAAAGTATATAAATTAAATGATTAACACCAAAAGCTTTCCAATAGATATAGGTACTATTTCGGAAAATGTGTGGTGCAAGCATATGTTTACTCATTGACCAAAATTGGTGGAAATCTGCCAAAATCCGGATCTAGAAAATGTGTCATGCTATAACCTCTGCACTGGTCTTTCGGACAGAAAAACTCTCATTCCGAACTAACATGCTTCTTTTGGAAATGCATAATGCTTTTTATTAATATTAATTAAATAATATGTTATCTTGAATTATGTACACCAGAATTCAAATTACAATTTAAAAATCCTATACTGCGTCTTAGGAACAACTTTGAGGGTATGCAACCTGTGTTCCAAGAGACAATTAAAATTTCCCGACATATGTAACTCTTTGCAACATGGCTTCGAAGTCGTAGGCGGTCACAAAATAAGGACTGTCCAAAAACACGAACTGCAGCCTCTGATTATCCTTCCTCTGTGATATGATACAAACACAAACATACACATAAAAAAACAACTAAAATAAATCGGTGCGTTAAATTCGCACAGCAAAATTGCCCGACCATGCACACTAGGAGTTCGTAGAACTCGAAGTAATTTTGCTCGAAAAGTGGAAATTACTAAATTTCGGTGCAATTTCTGTGCAAAATTACTTTTACGATCGACGCGTTCTACGAAATCGCATAAGTGACAAAATACGTTTTTGGTATCAAACGACGCAGAAAATTATTGTCTTTATTTGGTCCGATTGAGATTAATTTTCATGCAAATGGGGAGCAGGAATATGCAAAACGATGATATACCGTGTAAATTCCCTATGTTCACTCTTCCTAACACTCAGTATAGGGAACTGAATTGCGTCTTTTAAAAGGCTTTATGTACACTGAAAAAAATTACAGTAAAATTACCTCAAATAACAATGATTATTTGTGACCAGCGATATTAAATGTAAATTTACCGATCTTCTGTACTTTAAGTTACGTACAAAATGTAAAATTACATAGCGATTTGTGATTATACTTCAGAAACATTGGAAATATTACAATTTCTTTTTAGTTTTACAATGTAGTTTTAAAAATTTTCAGTAAATTTAAAAATATACCTATAGTAATTTTAAATATAAATTAGGAATGTCAAGAAAAATTGTAATAATTTGAAATGAAATCTATAATTTACTTAAAATAAAACAGGAAAAACTATGTAATTTTACCCCCATTTTTTCAGTGTAGGGCAGGTTAAATAGTTTTATTGAGCTGGATGTTTTCGTTTACAATCCATTATCCAAAGATTTCACAGACGCCTTCAAGATTCAATTAGTAACGCCCAAAATGCCTAAATAAATTATTTTGTTTTATACTCCGTTTTATATGAATACTAACTACAATTGCATCATTCCTGCTGCTGCTATCATTGTGTGATGTTGGATAATTGTTGGATATGTTTAAATGCTCTGCACGAGTATTATTTGTTCCCATTGTAGATTCTCGTTTAAAACACAAGAAATACTAGTGAATGGCTTAAGTCGTCATCATTCTTCAACTAGTGCAGCAAATGAATGATGGTAAATACAAATCAGCCTGGACGGACTAGTGTACACTTCCGGATGGTACTGGAGATGGTACAGTAAAAATTCGATCATCTGGATTCGTTCCAGAAATTGATGTCTCCACACTCACAGCCATATTCAATAACTTTCTCTATATTCCCAATTTCCATATCTTGCTAATAAACCACGTTTAATGTTAACAATAATCATTAGCTCGAAACTCATCTTCGCGATCTCATATGTTAAGCATTGAAGGAGCTCCATGATATTAAACAAAAAGTACAATAACCACGCACAAAAACTAGGGTTATGGTGTAAAATAACTTTTACGTTTTAACTTAATGATCTTCAACCATTTGCTTGTTGACTGTAGCTATTAGCTAAGGAGTTAAATAATATTTGTCTTTTTATCGGCCATTTTTAAACTTCAGATACGTCCATAACCGCTGAGCGGCGCAACTTGGGCCTAGTAGTTCCGTAGTTCGTTTTGAATGCAACGACTCAATAGAAATTGCTGTATCGAACTATATACTAATTTTCAAAACATCACGGGCTCGAAAAACTGCCTTACCTCCGGTATTCAGAAAAGAAAAACATATAAAATTGAATTCAAAACCGAAACGAAAAATTTAATGCACATATATACACTTTAAACCGCTCATTCAACGTCCATTTAATTAGTTCCAATTTATTAACAGGCCTAGGCGTAAGGGTATTTAGCAGCAGGCAATATACATAAAAACGAATGGTAAAATACACTCTTCTCGTCTTGTCTGCTTTCTATAGATAAAACTCGTTGAGTAAAGCTTTGTTTAAAAATAAACACATGAATTCGAGCATGCGTAACTGTAAGTTTTACAAATGACGCATTTCTGGAGACATTTTGTTCCCAAAATATAATTCCACACAACTCGTATTTAGTCGCGTTCCTTGCACTAAACCAGCATTCCTCAAACTTGGCATCCCGCAGAAGGCTTTTTTGATATGCAATTTTCTACGGAACCCTATCTACGCATGTTAATAACTTTCTGTAGACAATTTTTCATCAAATTTTGGTTCGAATTTTAGAAATGACTCGCTGCAGAACCCCTGAAGAGGTTGCGTGAAACCCCACGGTTTTGCGAAACACAGTTTGAAGAACACTCCTAAACTAGTTTGACGAGAATGGAGTATAATCTAGGTATACACTCTACTCAATTGTACAAAAGGAATGCGAACTGTGGCTAAACTGAGTATGATTTCTTTATTAACACAAGATGGTCCAGATCCTGTGCAGTTAGACGAAAGTGGGGGTAAAAAAATCTCATTTGGGATTCACTTGTAAAAATTAAAAGTAACCAACAATCACTTGAGTAATGACGTCACAACCACAAGTAAGAATAAACTGATCTGATAATGCCTACATGTAAGAGGAACGCGACTTAACAAAGTGGACAAACTCCGGGTTAAGATTCCTTAAGACTCAGATGAAGAATAACACCTTATACACTTAAATAACATGAGCCACAAACCCAATCATATATCTAGATCAGTGATACTCAAACATTTTTGATAATTTATAAATTTGGCGGCACGCTTGGTTGGGTGAAATACCAACTATGCATGGGTAGGGTCTAGGTGACACACTTTAAGAATCTCGCGACACCCAAAAGTGCCGCAACACCCAGGTTGAGAATCACTGATCTTGAGAAAAGAATGTAAATTACACAACTCAATCATATCCCTAGATAAAAGTATGTAAATTAAAACTAACAACTAACATACGAAGTAAAAGATGAGACAAAATATTACAGGGACAACCGGACAAGTGTAATCCAAGCGTTAATAGTTAACCGACGTCCATGTTTTCATTTGCACGTCACAAGCACAGATATTTTGAACCCGGCACAATTTCTACCTTCCATGTTTTTTTACGGTTTGAAATGAAGATTACCCGGTGAAAAGCCGCGGTTACGCTGTTAAAGCGACACGACGGGAATCCTAAGCCCTCCCATAGTTACGACCATTAGACGGCAATCAGACTTACTTTACCACTCTCCAAGGAGTCAACTGAACAACTGAACTAAAGCAATCTGGAATCGAATAAGTGAATAATCAAACAAAACATAAAAAAGAACGAGCAGGAGCAGAAAAATGGGAAAATTAAATTAAAAACTAAATTTATGGATCACTATTCTCTATTTATGGCATATAAATAATTTTTATGTTAACATTTTAATGAATTTAATCTATTCAATAAAAGAAAACCCATGTTTTCAAATTTATATATAGGTAATATTATTAATACCTAAGTAGTAGGTAGGTATTCGAGAGATAATTACTGTAAGTTACAATTAATTACGAAATATTTTTGTGTATAATGAAATTTGCAGAAAAAAATGTGACGAATAGACAATACACGTTTTGTTGGATCTAAAAGATCTATCCACGTACCGACACGATCATACACGGATATACGGGTATATATAATACACACCTATATACTTACTATCCTCATATCCGCATAATGAATGTCGAATAGACGATAGATATTAGGAATGTGGCGGTATTCTCGGTCGGTCGTTCATTCGCTTATAGAATCCTCTCCGTATCGTATTCCATCCGAATGTGCGCGCCTAGCCTATTTCGCGATACACGAAACTTCAATTTATGAGGCTTGCATGGGTATTAGTTTGCTGTCAGTTTAATTAAATGAGCTTAATTACATCCTCGGATAGTTGAGCGAAGAATTTCCACCCAAGCGTATATATTTATATGTATGTATATAAATATATATTATGGAAGTGTGGCAATGTTGGAGAATAAAGGGGGGTAAGAATGGCGGCAACGCCAAACGCAAGCAGAGTTAGCAAGCCCTTTAACATTTTCTCGTTCTGTGCTGGCGTTTTAGTCCCCCTTACCCATTCCATTTAGTGCATAAAGTCATATCACAATATCCTTCACCTGTAGTTTCAACTTGATAATAGAATCAAAATGTTTTAGTTTTAATTTTAATCCATTATTGGTAAGTGATAATTTAATGGCAATAGAAAATTAAATTTTGTGTTTATTCAAATTTCAAACATGGAAATTAAAAGTTAATGAAACAAGAAAGTAATTATACAAATTACATAAGTTCAAAGAAGGTGTACTTATAATGTAATGAACAATGAACTATAACAAAACAAAAAAAAAGAAATACCACGCCACCATGCGTAATAAAAAAGCAAGCGGCACATCCATGGAGCTGGGTTGGAAATGTAATGAAAACGCCAACGAGCAAAAAAAAGGTAAATAAACTCTTATCTTATCGTTGTGAGCTGGTGCGCCCGGAGTTGTTGTAAAAATTGTAAGAGTAACCAGTTGTATAATGAATCCGTTATAGTAATCGCTATATACAGGGAATAATGTTTCATTCAAACTATAAATAAAAACTCAACTTTATCAGTTATCATTCATATAAATGTGCAATATTTGTTGAGAAAAACGTAGATTTGAGGTTTTTTACTTTCTGGCCACATACCGAAAGTATGTAGGCATAAGAAAGAAAGGTGATCATGAAAAAAATTTAAGTCTTATTTTTCCCTGATTCGTGGAGATCCGTTGACCCCAAGTCAAAAACCGGCTTTTTGGTTTGATGTGTGTTGTGTGTGTGAAAACCAAATTGCGGGCAAACCAAG
>JARJEB010023293.1:0-29313 GCA_030264535.1 Liometoxenus newtonarum
CAGGCTAGTTGAGGCTAGCAACACCGACCGCCGGCCTCCGCCTGTTAGTGTTGCCAGATGGGTCAAATCTCATCATTGTCCCTGCTCCCGCGCCCCAGCAAGGAGGGCGCATCCAAAACCCGTCGCGGGCGCAAGGGCGCCAGCGGTCACAGCGTTGCCGACCCCTGCTGTAGAGTGTAGACTGTAGGGTAGAGTATCATAAAACATCCGCATACACTTGTCTAATATCGTATATCCTTAATAAATAACAAGGACTAATATATGAGATGAGCAGTGCGAAGTGGAGCAATATTATATAAAAGCGTCTAATAAAAATTGCATTGTTGAAAATTACATTTGCGTGCACTGACGATATATTTTATATATACAGAGAGTTTAGTTTACATTCGAACATAACAGCGGTAACGTACGCAATGTTCGCAGCTAAAATAAACGAGTCAAACTCATGGCAATCGCATGATCATTTTGTTGCTGCCAATTGTCAATTTTAAATCTTTCAAATAAATCACTCAATTCGAATCTCGATTCAACACGGTTTACAATAATCATTAAAATAGCTCTCACACAGATGCGCACTGACTTGTCCTCTTCGTGTGTCATCGTCAGTTTGACTTGTTTATTTTACCATCGTATATAAGAACATACCACTTGCTATGTTCAACGGTAAAATAAACGCACGGTATACATGTGTGTTTGCATGGATCTCGTCTGCGGTCGTTTGTTCGTAATCGTTTGTGTCGTCGGGTCTGTTGACGATGAAGAAGAGGAGGATGTAGAATAGAGCCGCGAGATCGAATGAAGGAAGCCGCGGATGATGATGTTTAATGCACTTCTTTAATGCGCTCCGAGATATGGGATTATATCACAAAGGCACTCTAGGGACGTGTTCATGTGAACCCAAACTGACGTTTGGATTATGTTTTTATCAATGTTTAGGTAGATATATAGGTACATGATAAGACAATAATAGTTTACCTTATATAAGTTCGGAAAGTATACAATTTCTCAAGAGCGCGAGTGCGAGTGCGAGTGTGAAAGTGAATGTTTTACAATCGCCTTAAGTATTGAGACAGAGCTGGCGGCGCAACATAGGCAAACAGGCGAGCGTCCCTTTTCGTGTCCGTTCGGCTTTTTACCATTTCTTACTATAATGTGATCGTTTATAAAGGCTTTCTCAATTACTAAAACTTTTATACGAACTTATAAAAGATGTGAAGTAAGAACTAAATTTTCAAAAACCGTTTTTCTAAGATTTTATACAAAACTACTTTACCTAAATTCGTAAATGTTTTACTTCATCTCAGAGCACTTTAAGTTTATGAAAAATTGTCACAAGAAATATACGATGCTGCAAAGTATTTCCAGCTAATTTCTAAGTGTACACTTTTTATATATCATCATGCACCGTACTTATACACTTTGCTTTTTCTTTTTCTTTTTTACGGTTTGTAATCCTGGAACGCACAGGTTTAGGGACAAAAAACTCGGCAATCCTATGATGATTCACGGGAGAGTCCCGTAGATAGTTTTGCTTAAATGGAAAAGTCTGTAAAAATTACTTTTAGTGCGCGCTTTTTTGTTTCTTCATAAAATGAACAGGAACTGCCACTGGATTTCATGACGCAATCTTGTTTTGTGTACATTTTGTAAGTACACGCCGTTTTCCTAGAAATTGACGTCTTTCTTTTCTAACTATGCAACAACAAAACCAAAATAATTTAAAACTATTTAATCTTGAACGAACTTAAGAAATTGATAGATTTTTCATGTTTCCTTTCAAAGAAAATATAATTTATTTTCTTCAGGGTGTTGCTGGTTTATATTCGCATTAATAAAACAAAAATAAATGGGCATTTAATAACAACGAACAAATTTATCAAACCGGTTGGTGTATGGCAATGGCGGTGATAGTAATAAAAAGTTAGATATATAATAACATAGGAACGTCCAATATTAATCAAACTATTTAATAGCCCCGCTGAAGCCGCACGATATAATAAATCACTAAGGTTTTTATTAAGTCGCCCTTATACGTATCTATCCAGGAAGGAGGAAAACCAGTGTGAGTTAGAGTTGTGGTTGCATTTGTGTGTGCGTTCACGTGCATCGAACATAAAACTATGTCAAATGTCTCATCCTTCAACAAACCGCAGGTCTGTATAAGGGCCACAACCCTCAAGTTACTATGACCACAGTATTACATCGTCATCCTTTATATTCACTTGGACTTCACTTTGGACTCTTGTAGAATGTAATCCGTAATTTCGTATACACGAACTTACTAGCATAAAACAAAAGTTGTATCATGAAGTTTCCTTGGAATTGCAATTGCAATTGTCATTGCTACCGTGAACCATACAAAAATACTTTTATTCAGTATTCCTCTGTTCTTTATTCTTGTTTTGTTTGTTCTCCCCTTTTGTAGTTTCTTGAACGTATCCTAGTTTTCTCGACCAACCCGAACCGTGTGGGTATGCCCGCTGGCCTTTCATCTCGTTTGTCGTTGAGTTTGTTTGTGACTGCATCCTGCATCTGTTCAAGTTCCAGTTCCAGTTTGAGTGCAATTATTCTAACACGACACGTATTCAGCTCCGGTCAGGTTTCTCTGCTTTTGTTAACTCTTAAGGTGCTATGCCAATCACGCTCGAGTCGAGCGACCCTACGGGGGCGAACACTGCTTTATGTTAAGATAGCCGCGCGACTACTATACGGCGGCTCTATCGGCGTTAGAGCCAAACAGATGCGAAACCGCGCGGCTTCAGCCTCGAGTCGCTTAACTCGCGTGATTGGTATTGCACCTTTATTGTATATTTTTGAGGGTTGAACGTAATGTTGTGTATGGAACAATCATTACCAACCAACATTGATGCACGAGTGAGTGTCGTGATGTCATGAACACATATATTTTTACGACAAGAATGCATTTTGCTTTTTCAACTTTTATAGATAATAACGATAATAAAATGCATCACGACTCATTCGCTATCGGTACGTATATATATATATCGAATCGACTATGACGTCGTCTTCATATTACCCGCGAGGAGAAGTTCCACTTGAATATTGATTAAAGTTCGCTTTTCACATTTTATGTAGGTACTACTTTTCGCGCAATTTCTTTATTACCAAGTCTCAAGTTTATAAGTAAAGTTGAATCTTTTACGGACAGAAATATCTCCGCGTAAATATTTGATGAGGTTATTTGAAAATTAATTAAACTACGTTTTAATGATACCAGCAGAGTGTTTCAACCCCTCCGTCGTATCTACCTAAATTTTAATTAGAATTACTAGGTATAATAATGGTCACAATATTTTTACGACTTATTCACCAAAAAAAAACTTACAACTGTTAAAATTATAAATTTATTTCTATTATGAAAGCCAAATTTTTTTTTCTTTTACATCAAGTTTTTGCGTTTTACCGATTTCTCGTCGAATGAACATTGTGACATGTCAAAGTGTCGATGTTCACAATGACCTTCACAATGATGTACTGCGATAAAAATAAGTCTGAAAATACAAAGCCCAGCAATAATCAAGCGATAATGGATCTTCGTCCTCATATATATCAAACCCGCACGAATATATACGTGATTTAGATATATCGACTGCTTGTGCTTTTACAAGCATGAAAGTCATAAATCCTCGATCTGCACACTCATGTGACGTCAGTATGTATAGTCCTTTTCATCAAAATTTGGGTTATGTTCTACTTATTGCTCTTATTTGCGAACGATTTTTCGGCGCAATGTTCCCAGAAAACATTAAATTATTTGATATTGAAAAAAATTGTTTTTCTTTTGGTTCAAGGTAAATTAAATTAACAAAAACCTTTGCGAAAGTGATTGGTGTAATTGATGGTTACAATTTTAATCATTAATGAAAAAGCTGGACTCAGAAAAAGTACCGTACAATCCGATTGAAGGACCAAAAGTCGACATTATTTATTTATTCACAAAACTTTCTGTTTTTCATTTATCTTGATCAGACTTTTCCACATTTCTTTTTGTGGATCTAATAACTTTTCGTAGTTTGATATTTTTTATGTTTGCTATGGTTTTATTTGTTTTTTGATTTAATGTATTTTCACTATTAGTTCGTAAATATTTTCTTATCATTTGCCTTGTACACATAGAAAAATATAAAAGAAAACGTATACGATTATTGCACGTTTTGAAGCTAACAAGGAGTCACAAGGAAAATTGCGATTTTCACAATTCACAATGCACAATTCACAAATACGAATACGACAATTCCTCAGTATCTATGTATTATTTAAGTGTGGAAGAGCAATATATAAAAATCCGCTTTTTAAATCCTGATCCTTTTTTATACTAACAAACGAATTGTGAACGTGAACGTGAACGAAAAACGTTTTCTCTTCTTCTATGATGCCATTTTACCTTTTTTAACAGTTCTAACAAAGACATCTCGTTGAATCCTGGAGTGGTGCAAAGTAAATGTACAAACGAACAAAACCCTGGAAGATACACACATACATATATTTATAGCAAGTGTTTGAGAAATCTTAAATTTAGGCAAAGAAAAGTATCAAAACTTAAAGCGCTTTATAAATTTATATGCATTTTTATCAGAAGCGAAAAATTGGGGAGAGCATAATAAAATTAATCTCTTTAGTCTTCTAAAATTTTCATTTGGCATTTGTTTTGTTAAAATACTCAGTATAAAAAAAATAGAACATGACAAAAATTGAACGGTCGAAAAAGGGGCGAACCACACCGAACAACGACCAGCAGGACATATAAAAGTAAACCGCAATAATCACATATCCTATTTATTTTCAACGCGTTGCACTCCAATTTCCAAAGGATAGGCGGCAAAGAAAATGGGGCATGCGGAATACATAAATGTATACGTTACGTTTCGTATAAATAAAGTTTCCTATTCTTTTACTGGGTTATTTTGTTTTGTTTGTTTTTTTTTTATTTTCTCGTTTGTTGTTGACAAAATAGTGCAATTGTCATTTGTATGTTTCCCGTTAACAACAAAAAGAACGGCCGTATTGTTTACAAAATAATAAAGAGAACTTGAAGTGTTATTTCCTCTGTGACTTTATTATATTTTACTTCCTGATGACATTATTGCTCTCTTTCAAAAGTTACCGTTGGACGGCGTTTTTGCAGCTTCGATCATGAATTGTCAGTTCGCTGCGTTGATGGTTTCGGAACTCTGGAATAATAATCAACTGAATGGAGTGAAATCAATTAGATTGGTTTGGTGCTTTTAATACCGGCTTCTGTGTCTGTCTCTATCTATATGTATTTGCTTTCGTTCTAGTCCGACCCTTGGGTAGAACAAAAAGCTCAGTACCGTCTTAAAAGTTAAGAAAATTTTGAATTCTGAACAAACGCCAGGTGTACTAAGTAATTTATTACCCGTTTGCACTTTATTCAATTCGTCCTTGATTCGTCTCTGTGTTAGATGTGCGGTTTGCGAAAACTGAAATTGATTAAATCTAGGAAAACCCAGTAACGGGTAAACGATATGGTGTGGCATTGGTGACTGCTGATTGGGATTGGCGAAGAAAAGCGAAGAAAGGGAGAAAATCGATTTGAACGATTTTCAGATCATTTTATAAAAAGATAAATGACGATTATCGTAAAACTCTCTTTTTAGCCTTCTCTATAAAGTATTCAATACGTGGATGTTCCATTTATTTGTTGCTTCGATTCCCACTCACGTGGATTAGAAAATTAATCGAAAATAATGAAAAACCACTCAATTTACACACTCACTAAACTAATTCTATAGTAATTGCTATTTTATGTCGCTTCCAGGAATCCCAATGAGCACCACAAGCAGGAACCGGTTTTGGCCGCTTCAAGGGAACGCAATCGATTTCGGTCGATTGTATGGGACGATTACGATTCTGTGCATCAAAAATACTTAGAAATTGGTGAGTAATTCACATTTATATAAAATAAACCTTTGACCATTATTTACATAAAGTAAACTGAACTTGTGCTAATTGTTTTTGAACTACTACGTATATAGTGCATTCTAAAAATGTCAGATGGCGCTTTTTTAACTGAAAAAACGCCATCTGCATTATTACAAAATATAATGGTTTACGTATATGATAATTATCTTTGAGGTTAGTTCTCCAATGGCTTTATGTGGTCTTTATGTTTGAACAAGCATTTAATCCGCTCTCAACCAAAAAGGTCGCAAAAACTATTAGAGCGTTTGTTGATAAATGACTGGTTGGATTAGGACAGACGCCGAATGAGCTTTTCCACTCTTCCAATTCTTTTACTTCACTCACATCGAACCGAACGCATTATGTAAAAATCAGATCTGTGTAATATACGAAATTTAATTATAATTGTTGCGATTTTGACATATCTCCACGAATACCGGTCCCTCGATCCGGATAAACTTTACTCAAGGTCCTCAAGGATAACAAGTCCGCTAGTTCCGCATTTATTCGACTTTAAACTTTCCATTAGGTACAGATTCACAAAATATTTCAGTTTTGTATAAGTTTGAAGCAAAATTGCCAAATTGAGCATTTCATTGTACTCGTAAAGTAAAGAAACATGTAATTAATGCATTGCAGAGTAGAATTAGTTAGAACTAGATTTTATACAATCAGCTGCGTACAAGTAGTAAATATGTGGGAAATTACCTGCAGGGCATATTTTATTTAACTATGTAAAACATGCTATGCACATGTGATTATGCGATAGTGGTTTGGTCAATGTTGTATAACGCTTGTATTTTCCGTGTTACTACAATGCTGTGGTGAAATTTGTAGTTCTATATAGTTTTACGGTTTTTGTTTGAATATGCTTTTTGTACTATTGCGCGCGTTATTTTTGTCCTCCCCTTCAGACCGTTTCCATTTACTTAATACGGTACTTTCAACTTGGAAACATGAAAGGGATGACGAAAATAAATTTCAACAGGTAAAACACGTAATTTTTAATCAATATACAATCATAATATGTCAGACAGTAAAAACACGTTTTCCGTTGTTATTAATTACCAAATGTAATCTATGTTGCATCGAATTTGCGCAATTGTATGTAGTGGGACCGTCAACGACTCCACCACAACAATATTTAAATTATATTTTTATTTTACAATTCCCCATAAATTCTCAATAGGGTTTAGGTCGGGTGATCTTGGGTGCCAAGAAATTTCAGAAAATATTCATTCGTGGGTTTCAGGTATATAAACTGAACAGAATAACCGAACTGAACAGAATACAGCAAGACGGAGGATTATTGGACAAGACTAATGCGTGCAGTAGTACCTACCTTTAGTTAAATACTAAGTTACACAAACTCATCAACTATACCTTCCAATAGATGGGATTCCAACGAGTATGTACTAAAAAGTTCAGATGGCGCTTAAATAAATGTAGTTTTCTGTAATTTTTAACCTGATTAACGATTTTCGGAATGTACACACGTTTTCTCGACTCGCTTTGTCAAATCGTTTTTGTAATAAATAAATACCGTAGAATGTGGTCTTTCATAACATCACGATTTCCTTTATTCCTTTCTCTACCTTCAAATAGATGGGATTCATACTAGTACGTACTAAAAAGGTCAGATGGCGCATAAATATATCTAGTTTTCTGTAATTAACTGTGTCCGCAATGAATACATGTCCCCTATCATTTTATCTTAAATGACTCGGTGTAATTCTTTTTAGTAATAATAATAAATAAATGCAACAACATGTGCTCTTGCACAACATCACGATTTCCTTTATTCCTTCCTGCTATAACCACGCGTTTTTCCTTCGTTATGATTTACTCCTTTCTTACCCTTGCAGTCTGTGGGCGCACAAGTTTACATAATTTCACTGATTCATGCTCGATTTGTTGCACAAAATGTTATTCATCCTTTGGCTGGTGTGTTGGTTGATTGTATGTGAAGTGAAACGTGCATATAATTTGTATGTTTGGAAAAGATGAGATGACGCAAATGCAGAAACGCGAGCCGAATGTCGGATTGTTCATGTGTTGTAATAAATGATATTTCATATTCCATTAGTTTCGGCAGGATGGTTGCACGATAATGTTTGTGCTTCGTTGTACATACGTCCTGCATGTGCATTTGCAGTCTTGTTTGTAGTTTAGCATGAGGTATAACGTATAACCGAATGTGCTTTGTGATGCTAGAATGGCTTCAAGTGTTGCAAGTGTTGAGAATATAGTTAGTGCGAGAACGAGAACAGTGTGGTGACATTGTTAGGTACCGTGTGCACCCATACGATAGTTACGTCACATTTCTATGTTCCATCCTTGCATCCTTCGTTCTTCATATCATAAACACACAGCGAGACGAATGGTTCACTTCAACTGCGCTAGTGCCGCTAGTGCAACTAGATTAGAACGAAGGCGACACTCTTTATTGCTGGCGGAGGCTTCAGATAAAGTTGCTGAAAGTCTCGTAAATTTTCTATATATGCATCCATGGATGGTATATTTGCACAACCCCTCTTTCCATCTACCAATCGTCATATATCTTGAACATGTCCGTTTCTGCCCATTTTGCTATATACAATATGTTCAAAGAGGGATCATACAAATTCTTTCTAATTCAAGATTATACAATAGACCGACCGTGGGTATCGGCAGGGACATGCCTCCTGACTTTTGCTTCGATACTCTCTTACCAAAAACCGTTAAAACTAAAATTCATCCAAGGTGATGTTTCGCCTTAAATAGGACTTGAAAGGCGTGACCAACGTGTACCCCAAGTTGAAGGAACTGTAAAAATACCAAAGCGACACTGCAGCGCCGACTAGTAGCAAAAATCATTTGGGCAAAGGGGCCGCGTGACGCGGTCGGTATTGAAACTTTTAGTTTAGAGGTACTTGCCAGTCTTCTTCTATTATTCAGTCAACGGTATAATGCATTCATTAATGAATGCATTGCTTATGAAAAGGTATACTTAATGCAGATTTCTGTATATACCTATTGTAATGTTGAACTTCTAAAACGTTTCTTTGTTTTTTATATCTACTATTGTCACTTACACCACTTTATATTGGATATGTTCGCTATCACACGTCTTACCTTACGTCTATGTCAGAGTGTAAGTGCGTGTGATATGCATATTTTGAAGAATTGTTTCATGATAGGTAGTTGTGCCATTGGCCGACAAGTTAGATCGACGCTCGGAGCGAAAGCAATTTGTCACAGAAAGTAAATTCCACGCGGTGTTGCGCCGCTGGAAAACTACTGTGCATGTGAGGAATTCGATTGTCGGATTTGTTGGAAGAATTGTTAACAATAAAAATATTTAATAACGAGTTTTTGTGTGTTATACAATTCACACTCCGGGTCTCTGTCCTGTTATCGCAGAGTGGCGCCCATAATTAGTTTTGTTTTAACATCTATAATACAAAACATCGCCCCACCCCGTCTCCACAGCTAGTCGGAGCACTCCTGAAGACCACTATTTTAAGGGCCATCTTAATGTTGCAATATGCGGTTATTGGTATTTTCTTAAAACCTCTTGTAGGTATGTTTTTAGGATACTTGGAAGAGCATTTCTTCACATGTGCCCCGTTATACTGGCTTGCTTCAAGTATCAACTTCCGATAGAGTATATAAAGCATCTATCATATTCACGGCATTACATTTTGAAGTTTTCAGGGGTGTGGGAAACACAAACTCTTCCTTCATACATACATCTGGAACGTTCTTCGCCATGACCATGACCGTGTTAGACTATATGCTAAAACGAGCGGGCGGTGGGTGTGAGAAAAGCTAAAATATGCTTTACTGTGAAGTCGTTCGTTCCATTCGTTGCATGTAAAGACACGAGTAGAAGTAGAACTGGGTAATTTTAAAATCTATCTCCGTAGATGATAGACTATGGATGAGTGGAAGACATGGTAAAGTATGAGAGACTGACGGAGAGTTAGATGGCTCATCATTTCTCCGATGTCTCGGGTGTATAGGTAAATTGGGCTGTGCAGGGGAGGTTTCAAAAAGAATTGGTTTATAGTAGAGGATAGAGGAAAAGAGTTAGAGTACATAGCGCAAAGTTTGGAAACAGTTTTGGTATGAGTTAATGCGTTCGGACATCAATATTCAAAGTTTGTCCTCTCGAACCATCATTTATTACTTGTACCGTCGTTACCCCTCGGTTGCTCTTCCATGCACTGCATATACGGCTTCGATCCTTTTACTCCTTGTAGTCCTTTTAACTATACACCCAATTTTAACGCGCCGGTGGCTATTACATGTCTCCAAGCCTTATAATCCCAGAATTCTGAAATCCAAGCTTTTACGAAGACCCAGATCTATTAAAATCCTTCCAAGATTTTAACCGCTCGTATTTTACGTTAAATTTTGCACAGCTGCTTCCATTAGAAAGGATGGGTATTAATTAAAGATTTATAAAATTGATATTTGTTAAGATAAGTAAATATACAAAATACTCAAACCTCACTTGGAAAGAAATAAATTCCGGTAAAACAGTATTCGAAGCGCTCTACACGCAATTAAAGTATGAATAAAACATGAATGAATATTCATAAATCACCGCAGAATGAAAATGCAAAATACTAATAAACCTATAAATTTCCTACATTATAATGCGATTAAAATTAATTTCTGTGTTAAATTTAATTAAATTTCAATAAATAATCATACCATTTATAAAATATAAGTAGTTGTGGCATAATTAGTTTCGAGTGAATATTTTCACGTGAATTTTTATGCAAATCAAAGTTTTGAATACATAATTTTAACATACAACAAATACAGTGATCGAAACTTCTTTTTTTTTCATTATTCTTTATTCCTTGGCTGCATCTGCTTTTGTCAAAAAAGTTTGCCCCACTAGTTCGTTGGCGTGAGCGGACTCTCACGTCCGTCTCATTTAAGGATTGGCTGCATATGCCGCACCAAGAATCCGGCAAAGATTTTTGTGACTCGACTCCTTCTTCAATTCCATTTTCGGATAGCGACGGTCGCTTCCTTACCGCTATTCAGTGAAACTTTTCGACATTTATACGACTTCCATATTTTGCGGAATTATATTAAAATACTTTCTTTTCAAGTATATACGCGGGGAAAATATGCGGATCTCGGGCATCACGGGAGATTTTTCGCAAAAAACAAACAAACAAACAAAATAACACGCACAGAGCATTTGAAACATTTGAAACGCTTGAGTGGAGCGTATAAGAGAGTAGACAATGTAGTTGCATTCGAGATTAGTATTCCGGTTGGACGAGAGTTTAACACACTGGTGCGTTCTTGACGAGATACAGCTTGGAGATGCCTCCAGCTCCAGGGTATCTTAGTATATCCTCTTATTGCACTGTCAAAGTGTTTCAAGAAATCGAAATCATCTTTAGTTTTCCTGCTGTGCAAAATTTTGTTATAAAAAATATTAGGCATCTTAAGATTTTGTTGTAACACCCTGTAGAATTTGATTTTGCTTCTCCTTTATTCCCCCTTCATTTTTTCTTTTATATTTTTTGTCTTCACATCCACTCGTCTCGTCTCAGAGAGCCGGGCTTGGCTTTCTGAAATGAAACGAAACTAGAGACACATTGGGCCCGATAATGCCACTCCATAAGGACATCTTCAACCATCCTTGAAGCGTATACAAGCGCAATACGTGCGTATTCTTCGCACTCCTTGCACGATCTACGAACCATCCAAGATTTTCAACATCTCTTCCTAATTTCGTTCTGCAATATGTGCTGGCGTGATACATTTTTAAACGACGTCTCTCTCATATACCTTTTTTAACCTTCTTTTAACGTATTATCATTCGTAGATACATTCCCATTGAAGGAATGTTAGATTATGGGGAGCTCTACAGGTCTCAAACTCTGATCCTAGAATAATTGAGGGCTTTCTTATCGAGGTGACAATATTTAAGGAATTTCAAGAGACGGAAAGGTCAATGGGAGGTCTTCCTTTCGCATTCAGAGCAGACTGAAGAGTGAAATTCGATTTAATTCGGAAGTTGCATTTACGGTTTACGTGAACCATTTATTTTATTAGATTTTCTTGCTATAAACTAACTTTCTGCGGCATCGTAGCATAAAAATGTCCAAATCTTAAAATGCAAACAGAAAACGATTACTTTAAAAGTTGACAAAAAAAAAATTGAAATGTGAAATGTAAATCCAGAAAAAATTAGACTCCTGGAAATAAGAGCCAAACGACTATTTTTCATGTGAAATAAAATTCGTGTATGTACGTAATTCCCGAGATAGTTAAATGGATAAAGAAGCTTCCCGAATAGAGGCTTTTGCACAAACGCTGTGTGCAAATCAAGCGTGAAATGACATAACGGGCGTTCTTCTTTTTTCTCCACTCTTGGGAATAGTCTATCTTTTTCCCTTGTCGCAACGTTTAAGTTTCGAAAAAATTACTTTAGATTACTTTGCAAATGTTGAAGTTATTGGAAAACCTCTTTGGGTTTTTACTTACCAGAAAGCTAGCTACCCGTCCAGAACTGTCGCAGTGAAACTGTTTATTCAATTGATTAATGTCGCAATAATTAAATACAAGAAAAATGTTGAGAAAAATAAATGTATTCAATGTAAATAAAGTGAAAACGAAGTACTTGGTAATTGTTACGGGATCGTTTCTTTATTGGCAACTGAGAAATTGAAAAATTATTTTCAAGTAATTGCGGTTCTTTCTTTCTTACATTACTTTCTTACTTTGTCTGTTTGCGCATTAAATTGGAATTTCTCGAGTGCGTCTTCCCTTTGTTACGTATTTTTCATTTCATCATGCTTCAATTTCTTGTTGCCATCCGAAGACAGCCCCAATTATGCCAACAATCGATAATATTAATTACATCAAAGCCTTTTCTGATTAAAATGCAATCATCTATACTGGAACACGCAATTACCATCATCAAATCGTTTAATGAATGTTTGTTTGTGAAAAATTCGTTCAAGTTTTTCGCTTTTCCTTATTTTCTTTTGCCTAATTTCACCATGACTGTTTCTGTATCTGTCCCTCTCTCGTTTATACGCATTTAGGAGGCCTTGTGGTAATTACCGAACAGCGGTTTTGATGCCCACATATATCATACGAAAAACGTGCCCCGGCGAAAAATGCCAGCTGATGGTACGCTGTAAGAAAACCGAAAGGAAAGAAGGAAGGAGTTCGTTTTTCGGATACTTATATATAGATACATCCAAGATCTTCGTGACTTGTTCCCTCCTGTATATATAACAACTTTTCTTACACAACCGAACCTCTAAATTACCACCCGCAAATTTAATATCGATCCAATATATAACGATGGGCACCCCATAATTTACAGCTTAGAAAGGAACATCTCAAAACTGAGTGCTCCCCCAACTTCTAGCAAATCTGAGAAAAGAAAAGTCTTGTGAATTAATGGTGAAAAGCATTTTCAGTTAATGCCGTGTATGTACATAAGCGTGATTGACTGGTTGTTGATTTAGGTTTTGAAACTCGTCTTTCAACTCTTCAGTTTCGGGTTTCTAACAAGCCTTATTGTCAAACGTGACTAATTACTATCCTCTTTCTTTATTCAATAAGTAATTTATTGCAGAAAATACTTTGAATTATGAAATTCTAATTCATCATAGGTATCTTAGATTATCACCACTTATAGAACGGATGATGTAATACGATTGTTTAGTTTTATGTAAAAGGTTGGGGGGGGGGGGCTCAACTTGTCCATTTTCTTAGTTATAAATTATACTAACCCGCATCAGGCAAAGTAAGGGGTAATGTTTTACAACGACGAAAGATTAATTGTTTCATAATACAATTAACGCTCGAATAAGTGTTTTAATAGTTAATCTATCAGCAAGACAGTTGGGCAAGTCTCTAAGACTAGGACTTGAGAATTTGAGGACTTAGGACCGTGTGCCTTGAGCCACTGAGCTAGTTTTGATGAGAATTTTGGTAAAAAATTGTGCGAAACGTTTTCATGTATTGTCTTCTTATCTGTACCGGCTTGAAATCATTCAATTCTGAATTACATTGTTGTCACAAGTTGTGCTCTTGATATTATGTGCTTATTGTTTGGTATATCTATCTAATACGGATGAATTTATTGATTTATAGGTATGAAGCCACGAATGAAGAATCACTTCCGTGCGCATCAGTTGAGCGTATGGTTGCGTTTAATACCGGAATTGCATCGAGCCGGAATGGAGGACGTCGTCGCACGTCACAATCTCTTCAGAAACCACAACAACGCCGAACTGTACGACGGTCCCGTCCGTCCTGATCCATTATCTCGCGTCAGTTACTACGATCCAACGATGGAACTTTTCCGTCGTCGCCCAAATTCATCTCTCACGAGTATCGACGCGCCAACGACGATGGACACCATTGTGACCACATGCATGAACGTGGTATCATCCGGCAATTTCAATCATCAGACCTTTCACGGACAAAACGCCACCACCACCGACACTCTCGCAAGCCTAGAAGCCGCAGGCTATGCCGCCTACAGTACAGCATTGAGTGTCACAATTGCCATTGGCTGCTCCTTATTGATACTGAACGTGCTCATATTCGCTGGAGTCTATTACCAAAGGGACAAGACGCGCATGGAAGTGAAATCCTTGCAGCAGCAACAAAGTCGCAATCAAGCCAATTTTGAAACTATATCGAAACACGGACATTATCACATGGGTCATTCGCAGAGTGCGAATGTGATTGTCGACGTTGAACAAGATACCACTGCGATGATTCTGGCGGCGAATTCTCAACAAGAATCGAATAAAATGCAGCAGCATCTTTGCGCCCAAAATATTCAAATGACAAATTCGCTCAAGGCACCTCCGCCAAGTCCGAATGTGATGCAACAAGCTAATTGCATGACGTTGCCGAAAAATGCCAGCAATTACGTGCCGAATTACGCGCAACAACATGGATGCATGACGCTGCCGAAAAATGCTTCCATGATGAACAATACGGCGTGCATTGTGGCCGAAATGCAACAGCAAGGTATCGTCCAACCGCCAAATGGTAATGCGACGATGCACATGAATGTGCCTCGACCGCCCCCACCACCTAGAAGTAAATCTCCACCAGAATCGCAACCGTTATTAACTCATCACAATCAGAAGACTAATATGCGAGTGCCGCAAGCTGCAATGAGTGAGATGCGTGTGTGATAACTTACGGAATATTCGGATTTAGTTTAACACTAAAAAGTAAATATATAATGCTAAATTCTATTTAAACAATAAACGAAAGAAAGTGTACGAGTAGGTTCTTGAAAGTGAGAAAGGAATGCATTCATATTTCTTGTCGAAAAATCTTCTTTTGCGTTAAATTTGTTGATTTATTATTTTTAAATCGTCCATGTGTAATTTAACAAGAATGAAGAAAGAGTGGCACAATTTTTACACTTGTGGCTTAAACGGACCGCATAAATTTAGTAATTGCTTGGAGGTTTTTTATTAAATTGGAATTGGAAAATTGGTGATTGTAAAGTAAAAAAAAATCCGAAAGCAATTTCTATATTTATTTTGTTTCCTGTTTATAATGTACATAAAGCAACATTTACACAATTTAGAAAAATATCAAATCCTACCTAACTAACTACTAAATACTGAAAACGTAAACTCAAAATACTAATTACGCTTAATCATTAATTACTGAAATTTTACGATGGAAACTAAAAAATCTTTATGAACACGATTATACACGAAATTAATGTATGTATGTTAAATGTATAAATCTATACAAATCTTGTTACTTTTTGGTTTTGTAAATTAAATTATTGGTTAAATAGAAAATTACTGAGAATAATTGTTGATACTTAAAACTTGTTGAATTTTTTTACTTATTTAGTTCACTATGAAAAACAATATATTGCAAGAAGAAAAGAACTAATCTGATTAATCTGGAATAACTGCCATAATTGTAAAATATGTAAAATTAATTAACAAATTAACTTAAAATGAACTAATTAATCGCAAAGCGAAGAACGCCAGAGTGAATAGTTGAATAGCTGTCATTTGAGAAAGATGATGAAATAAAAATGATTAAAGTTTAAGATACTTACAGAAAATAATAAAGAAAAGATTGAAATAAAAACGAGAAAAACTATAATTAACAAAGTTTTGTAAGAATTACTTTTGTATTTGTGCCAAAGTAAAAAGTAACGAGTGTACAGTTAAGAATGAGGAGAATGTCCTGAAGGATATTAATTAGATTACGTGCGTCGAATCGAGGAATGATTTCATTAGAGTTGTTGTTTTTCTTTTCAACATTTTCACACATACCCACCACATGATCATGTTATATTGTTTTTGTGAGGTTATGTTATGTGATAAAAGAACGCAAAGAAAGAAATTAATTAATTGTCAGTGATAAAACGAAGAAAATAATAAGTAAATAAAGAAAAGGTAAAGATTGTATACGAGTATTAGAAATTTTTTCAATTTTATCCTGACTTCCAAAAAGTGAATAGGTAAAAAGTGGACAATCCTGCAAGAACATGTGCCCGGAAGTAAATCGATTTAAATAAAATATAAATAAATATGTACTAAATTGGAAAAAAATTAAACATATAAAAATGAATTGTAAATATTAAACTGTAAACTAATTAAATCAATATTAATAAAGAACTCAATGAAATTAATATTTGAAAATCTAGAAAATGAAACAATTTTAGAAAAATTCAAAGAGGCGATGAATAAGAAACATGTTTCAAACTTCAACGAAAAAATTGTCTCCTAGCTTTAATTAAAATGATTTATATTCCTAGGACAACTTGTACATAAAAATATTAATAACAAAATATTAATAAATCCAAGAAAATCATACATGAAATCAAAACGACAAGAAGAACAACACAAAATGTCATTGACATTACTAATTCATCAATCATTTATCACTGTACATTTATAAACATATTTTCTTTGCAAGTTCAGAATTAAATGTTATTGGAAATAAATCAATAAACAATTTATTGTAAACTTATTATTCATCATTTGTTTTTAATATGAAATATTGATATGAAATTAACGAGAAAATGTGCGAGGGGATGAACTTGATATAACTTGATAAAACAGGATGTAAAACTCATTTAAACAATATTATAGTCTGATATACAAGTTACGAACTTGTTAAGGAGATGTTTACATATGTGAACAAATTAATTAATAAATAAATATTTAATTGAACTTTATCTTACATACTTACTCGGTCCAATCCCGATTTTCTTAGTGGTTTTTGATATTTGTACACTTGTAGATCTTTCAATAGATTTGTTGGATTTGATGGTGGAATAATCCTATTCGATTTCCATATTCCGACACAGTGTGCGAGTACGAATGGGTCGAATTTCCATAGATATTGTACATCGAGTTCAACATGTTTGTCTATGTCCTTGATTTCATTTATACTATTTGTTCATTCCTTTATAAACGTTCCAACCATTTCGAACATGTTGTTTTAGTACGTTCCAAATAATTAAGATGGCGCATTAAATATGGAAGATTTCTGTAATTTTTATAGAAATCTATATGTATTAAGCGCCATCTTTACTAGTTTGCATTCACTAAGACTAAGGATTTAGATTGTTGAATTTAAATTGTTCAAATTTTTAACTATTTTTATTTTTAATTGATTATATTTCATAAAAAAAAACTTCGTTATGAACACTCATTTCGATAAAATACTGACATGATATACAGTTGCAGACTAAAATTAGGTAGGTACTAAATTATTCATTGATTAATTAATTATATAAAAAAGTTAAATATTAGATATTAATATATTCAGTGCTTTTAAATTGGTTTTGAGATAATAGTTTCGTTTTTGTATAATATCATGACCTGCATTTATGTAAAGGTCCTCTTTATTACCAAGTTCTAATATACCTTTCTTAAATCCTTTTAATTACAGTGCCAGTTTCAGATTCTTCCGATGGCGACGACTCGGAGCTGCTCTCTTTGTTAAGATTCGGATTTGAATTTTTAATTAGTTTCGGTATTTGCGACGGCGTCTTAATTTTGCCAGCCTTATCGTCGCTGGCTTCTTTATTCTCCACTTCCATTTTCCTCTCGGCTTTCGGCGGCGTCACAACATTGGCACAAATCACAGGAGTACTACTATTCGTTGTGCAGTGGTTGCCGGAAGTCGTACCGGTAGTAACAGGAGTAGTTCCTGCATTTCCAACGACTCCAACAGCCAGTCCAACATTTCCCGCAGCGGCAAGACCGAAGTTGTCCTTCTTATAATCACTCACGTTATCTTTGAGAACGACTCTCGGAATAGTACGCGTTTTCTCGCCGCCCGCATGATGCTGGTGGAGGCTTCTATTAATTGTTGGTTTAATAATAACTTTCGGATCAACTTTCTTGATAGGATTATCTGGATCCGTCGTAATTATCGTCTTGGGAGCTTTATCAACTTTTTTACTTTCCTCCTCTCGTCTTTGTTCGTTTGTAATTTTTGTCATTATCCTTAAATTATCATAAATTGGTTGCATGTCCAAAGTCGTATTGCTGGTAACATTATCTTTGCGATTGGGAATTAAGGGACCAACGTATAAATTATTACAGGTGATTTCAGGTTCCAATGGTACTGGAGGCTCTTGGGCTAACTGAACCGGCGATTGAATGGATTGCTGTTGGATGGGTGATGCATTTGTGGGTTTGCGTCCCAATGTAGAACATCCTCGTGGTGGCGGTGCCGGCGGATATCTATTTAAAATCCGATTTGGGGAGTTTGGTTGCGACAATGAAGGGTTTTCAGGTATCGGCATGAATAATGGACTGGCAACAGGCATTGAACGACGTTTCTGTGCGATCAGGTTTTGTCTATCAGGATAATCCGGCAGGACTTTTGGAAAATTTCGTCGCTTAATTGTCTGTAAGGATTCCTCTGGTGTTAACGGTGTAACACAATCATCCTCTTCCCTACAAGTAACGTTTACATCGTTGGACGGATCAAAACTTTTCATTTTCTTGCCCGGGCAGGTGTAAATCGCCCATCCATACGAATCCGGTGCTGGCTCTGATTTCGAATGTTGATGCTGATGCTGTGAATGGTGATGTTCGATTTTTACAATTGTTGAATCACCAGGACCACTTGCAACTAACCCTTTTGTCGCTGCATTATTTAAATCCTTGTCGTCTCTATTTGAACCGACTGTCAAATTATTTTCAGTCGCCGATCGCTTCAATCCGACGGCTGCTTCGAGTTCCTCGTTCGTGCACGTCGAATAATCCAGCGACTTTGTGAGCTCGATTGGTTGTTGTCTAAGAATGCTTGGGCTTCTAGCCGCAGGTGTTGCATCAATTGCTACAGATACTTTTTGTATTTTGCCATTTTTAAAAGGCTGCGACCCTCTTCGGTCACTCACTGTTTCGATTGGCGTTACTGGACGGGTAGGACTCTTCCCTAAGGTTGAATAACTTTCAGTTGTCTTTGAATCGCTGCGAACATGTTGGCTCTCCAATTGGTGTTGATTGTTCTTCAATAATTTTTGTGCGTTATTGATGGTCGCCACGTGCATTTCGGCACCGTTAGCCGGTTTGCGTAAAAATTTCGGACTGCATCGTTGAACAATTTCGTGAGCGATCCAGTCACGTACCTTCGTGTGCGGATCAATCGTGCTCGCCGACATTTGCCTCGATAATTTATACGATCCACCACCGCTCTCACTGACTTTAACCGCTTCGTAAGTGTCTTCACTCTTCGACGACTTACTAATCATTTTCATAATGCCACAACCGTTGCTTGGATCGTCATCCAATTTATCTGAAACGTTATCGCGAACTTCGGAAACTTCTCCGTAAATCCTCTTCTGAATTTCCTCACGACTTTTCAATTTCGTGCACTTATAATATAAGGCGACAAATAAAATTACGTTGATTAATAGGAACACACCTCCGACTGCAATTAGTACGATCATAGCTGTGCCACCCGTTTTTACTTGTGGAGGTGTCATTATAACAGTTCCAAACTCCTTATTCATTGTGTTCATTCCACTCATACCGCTAAGTACACTTGATGTTGAAGTTTTTGGACCTTTTTCCGGTTGCAATTTCACCGTACCATATGCCACCTCATCGTTTGGTTTTCTTTCCGGTAATTTACGCGTAAATTTATCGGTGGAGGTGCCGCCGTACGGGAACCATGAAGGTATGTTTTTCGGTGGTGGGCGAACAAATATCGGCGGGCTATTGGTACTTCGAACAGGTGTCATCTTAGAAAAAAAGTCATTACTCGTATTTTTATTCACGAGCGACGGCAACACTTCGTTCCAGTAATTGACCTCCCTGCTTCTATAATGGTGGCGCACGTGTAAAGGAATTGCTGCAAAATTAATTCATGTTACAATCCTTATTAAAATTCGAAATTATTTATGTGTTTAATACCTAAATATAAGTAACGCTCATGTTTTGTATCAAATTCCGGCCAATCGACTTCGTAAGCTTGCCATTCTAACGGATTGAGATTCATGTATTCATTTTTTCTTGGAACATTTGGATCACTGAATGTGAATATATAATTTTGATATTTAGACAAATTGCCATAATTATTGATTATTACTCACTCACCCGGAATAAGCAAAATTAGTCCACAACGTCATGATGACTTCCGAAAATAGCTTCTCCTGGCCAGTGTAATGATCGACGAAATGCAATTTTGGACCATCTAGTGGAACGCCGAAAACGTATGGTAGTTCTTCACCATGAGACGTCTTGTTGCGCTTTAACATAACAATATCAGACACGCAATAAAAGGGTTAAGGACGGTTTATGATTGACATAATAAGACTTAAATATAAGGCTCTCGGTTCATGATTGCTGACATAAGTGATAGATTACTATGGGTACAAGCAAGCATGTAAAAAGTCAAAAAATAACCTCAAATGCAATCGGCAGCATCGCATCGTTGACAACATTTTAGTCATCGTTTCCGTTACCATGGCATACGTGGTAGTTGCTTCAAACTGATTGGCTAGGAATAAGAAATATTCTATAAGAGTTGTGAGTTAGCAAACTTTTATGTTATGCAATCATAAACCGTAACATGGCATTTCAAATACACACACACACACACACACACACACACACACACACACCCACGCACACCAAACACACACACACACTATGAGCCTATAAGTCACATGTAGGTATACATCTACTGGATTTCTAGTCGAAATGCATAAATGAGGGCATATCTTGCTATAGATTAATATTGATAGCAGAATTGAAGTACCCACTGGATAAATGTACGGCCCTCGACTCATATTTTTCCATTCGATTTGCCCGTAATATACTGTACATTGAATAACACTTGTTACTTAACCGGGAAAAAACACCGGTACGAAAGAGCTTTATGAAAGAAAAGAGGACGTGAAGCGCTGAGTAGGGTTCGTTTCCAGCACTTTTAAAAAGTGACTAAACTGGCAAGAAGTAGAGGTACTACCTACAAAGTAATCATGAGTAAAAAGGCGGGAAATATAATGACATATGTTATGTTTACATTATATCAATCATAAACCGATCAGTGTCTTCAAATTCTTTTGCTTAAGCTTGTTTACCACTTTAGCTAAATAAATATAGGATCTCCCTACAGCTACAGCACACATCGACCTCGTATCTTATGATTGCTGCAAATGGAGGCATTAAATATTTAAGTGCGAAATTGGAGGCTGTTTCGGCTCGGCTTTGACTAAAGTTGCATCTCTTGAAGAATGTAATGTGTTTGTGTGTGTTTGTTGACGTTTGAAAGAGTGTGGGGTCGTCGACGTTAAGGGGATGTATATATGTAAGGTAGAAGCACAAAGTAGCATTCGATGCTAATGTGTCGCACGGGAAAAGTAATGTCTTTAGCAGATATGTATGAGTCTGTTGGGAAAAAAGAGACTTCCATCTAGAGACGTGCACTGGCACATTCAGTTCAACATTTACACACAATCACAATTGTAACTGAACTTGTCCGTGCTGGGCGGAAATGGGAAATGTATGTGCCAGCAAAGCAGCAGTTGCCGTTACGTGTAAAAATTTATAGCGCAGATTGAAAACTTAAATAAGCGTCTCTCGTCTCGTATGTTTCGATTAAATATTACGTTTGTGTGCGGATGGAAGAAGGGTGACTACGCTAGAGGTCACGAGGTTTCGAGCTATGGTATGAAAAATGTTATCGTCGAAATTCACTTACGATAAATTCTCGAGATGCCGTCGTGTGACCAAATACGTAGAAATAGCTCTGAGGGTTTATTGCGGCATGATATCTCGCTGTAAGTGCGATCGGAGCGACAGTGCGAGCGTCAGACAACATGTCCAGCAACATATCGCGTGCCAAAGACGCTCGGTCCGGTTCGTGGCCAGTAAATTCACTCTGGTCGTTCATATTCTCGCTTTGTGCATACGCCGCCAATGTATGTGCAACGCAATGCTCCGGCCTGTATTCACAACGAGAGTATAAATATTTTCGCAACTCTTGATCCCGTTCCTTCTCCAATAAGCCGAATGCCAAACCGACCGGTGGTAAGAGTTGCACACTTTCCACCTCAGTGACGCCGTACATCAATTCAAAGCGCTTAAAAAAGTCATTATAAGTGCTCATAATTTTGGTGGGATCGTTTGGGATGACAAGACCATCGACGATCGGCCCGAATTTCGTCGAATACTCGCTTGTCGTCGCGACGACGTCCATGATTTCGTTAAGACGCTTCTTGCGTAGGCACGCTGCCAACTTGTCGTCGGATGGACAGTTCAATGCTTCGGCAACTTGATAAGTTACTTGGCGTGAAGTGCTGGCTAATGCCCAGTCGGACAATGCTGTTCCACTCATCAATATTGCGCGATGGAACAATGCTATAGAAAAGAAAAGAGGTAATATTATTAGAAGTTGGAGTGATATTTATTTCTCAGAATGAAGTTCTCTCGGAACATACGGACGAAAAGAATGAAGGCAAGCAAACAAACAAACATACGTTTTCCTTCTTTGGGCACCATTGGCGACAACATCAACAAACTAATGCAAGCCGCTCCAGTTCCATGGCCAAATAAAGTTATGGTAT
The DNA here is from genome assembly GCA_030264535.1 of Liometoxenus newtonarum. Taxonomy (NCBI): domain Eukaryota; kingdom Metazoa; phylum Arthropoda; class Insecta; order Coleoptera; family Staphylinidae; genus Liometoxenus; species Liometoxenus newtonarum. Next base: position 23,012 of record JARJEB010023293.1, read on the forward strand.
TTGGATCGCCGCCGAAATTGTAAATGTTTTCCTGAACCCAAAGTAATGCTGCCACTTGATCCACTAATCCAAAATTACTACGAGACGTTTCTTCAAGACCCACTTTAAGGAAACCTGTAAATGACCGGTACATAAAGTGGATAACTGAAGAAAAAAACACAGAATTAGTAAAAGTATTTGCGTTAAAAACTTTTCTTTCTTTTACGTTTGATGCGAGTGTGAGCAGCTAATTTGCGAATAAATTTGTTAGATACAAAAGAAGTTCAGCGACCGTAAATGACTGCGAATTAAATGTGAGGGGCGCTTTTGTGTGCGTGTGCTCATGCCGACAAATATAAATTTCCCTCGGCGGAAATCCTAACTCTCGGAACGGACAGAACGCATTTCCACCAGGGAGACGGCGAAGACTGGGAAAGCGTATATATATAAGGAGAAAGGGCACTAAGAATTGAAGGAGATCCGTCTCGCGGTTTTATACTGCTTTTGCCTGAGGTGTATGTACACAGAAAAATGAGAAGAGTTCTAGTGAAAAATGGAAAAGTCTAAAACCGACAAGTTCTAAATGCTCAAGCTGAATCAAACCTTTTGAAATGAACATTTTCAAAATCAAGAAAAAGTTTTAATAAAAGCTATGGAGACGTTTTACATAAAAATTTTAAATTAAAATTGATTGATTGACAAAAATTAACAATGCCCTAATTCATGTACCAAAAATAAAATCCGAAATTGCAATTGATAAATGTTCATTACTCAATGATTGGAACACCGAAACGTGTTCTTATTGCATTTGTAATATTTTCATATTTTATTGTTGGGTTTTCGCGATATTAAATTTTTACATCAATGCATTGAAAATGCAGGACCGGGAACAATAAAAATAAAGTTCAAACCAACGAACGAGCAAAAAATTCAATTCACATTTTATTTTGAGCATAAAACAATTTTAGTTTGAAAATTACTGACAACTATTGCCGATCCATCATAATATACAAAACTGCAGCATTATCAGGGGCGGATCGAGACACCGGACGATAGGGGCTTTTCCCCGAAGTTTGAGTCTCCTTTCTAACTCATTTTTTATACTAATTAAAGGGCCGCTTTTCTTTTTTACATAGTTCAATCCGCCCCTGACAATTATTCATTTTTTTAAATGATTAAACTTTAAATAGCCTTTCATTAAAATGTTAATATATAAATATTCATGAATTACCTAGAATGCCAAGACGGAAATTCAATGTAACGACGATGACTTTACCATAAGATGCAAGAACGCTGCCATCATACGGATTACCCGAACTCCATTCAAACGACTCCCCATGGATGTAGACCATAACTGGATACTTGGACGTCCTAGGTGAATTTTCTTCTGACAAACAAACAAAAAACAAAACAGAAAAGTAATGAAATCCAAAAATGTAAAATTGCAAAAAGTGCATGGAAGTGCAAACTTTGTAGTGAGAAAATTACTAAAATCGAGAAACCCTAGAATACAAAGAAAATGAAAAATGCCTGAGGATACAAAATTGAAAATTTATAGCTTGTGTTCGATTCTTTGTTTTTGCAATCTCTGTAAGTTTGAGTGTTTGAGATTAAACAAAAGTTGTTAATTACTTTCTTATTTCTCGATATTCTCACTGTTACGATAACAGATGCTTTAGTTTGAATTTATTTCCATAAGAAAATTTATTAATCCTTGATTCTAAATATAAAGACATTGAACAAAAATTATAAATTGTCAACAATTCAAATAGCATTTAAAAAGGACATTTAAAATTTTTTATTGATGATATTTCATTCATTTTCTTGGTAAACCTAGTAAACTTGAAAAACCTGAAATATCTTTTTCTCGTACTTGAAAGGACACACACCCAAGGAACAAAGAGACACACTCAAACACGTGCACAATCATAATTACTGCATCCCCAGACGAATCTGTTAGTCCTTTTTGCGGGAAACTGTATTATCGGTTAGAGAACAACTCTAGCATTCAGTTTTCCACCACCAGGTTGCACACGTTGTCAGAAATTCTGCAATTTTCCAAGTGGAAAATGACCGAACTTCTTAGTGTCAGTGCGGGAAATGCGATCAATACTCCAACATGCGGCGATTCAGCCGGAAACTCTTTACGCCTTAATTAAAAACTTTAATAGACGATTAAAAAGCCCATTAGAGAAACAATACAGCAGGGGTTGAACAAATACAAATACAGATTACATTATAAAATACACATTTAATTCTCCTAAAACTTTCAAATTTATTTAACTTTTTTTTTTGTAATGACTTGGTTTTCATTTTCATTTTGTTTTGGAAAACATAAAAATCCAATTAATTGACTTAAAAGTACTGTTGTTTACAAATTTTTAACAAAGAAAATTCGGACTTTTCATTAAATAAAAAAAAACGCTTCTTTAAATTAAAACTTAATTTTTTACAAAGAATTTTTTCTTGTTTTTGTTCATTTTTCAATATCGAAAAATGGGAATTTAAACTTTATTTCGCTTCTTCGATTTACTAGTCTTTTTTTGGCCTTTCTGACTTTACTACCTCAGAATGTTTGGTTGTTAATCATGAAGATAAGAACGTAGTTTAAATTTACATCAAGCGTCTGGCGTTTGTCCTGGATCAATGGCCTTTTCTTACCGACTTTTTACGGCAAATAAAAACCAATCCAAACAAAAACCATAAGTTAATTTAGATTGCCAATCATCAGGCAATTCTTTAAATAACTTGATATATACGAGTTTTTACTTTACTATTTAGCTAGCAATGCAAGTTAGCAGGATTAAGCAGAATTTTTTTAATTTTTGGACAGCTTTGGAAAATTCTGCGATAATGTATTTTTTGTTAATGAAAAATTGTCCAAATTACAACTAAATTATTGAGTTTATTGTAAATAAAAAATTTTGTTTGCAGTAAATGCCATGAAATGAATCTTTTGGCACTTTCGAATTTCCGCATTTTTCATTTCACGTTCCAAGAACCTTGAAATATTATGGCCCATATATTTTATTGCCCCAGCTATTTCGGTGGGCCGTTATTGTAATGATGAAAAATATGTTTTTAATATAGACGCGTCCGTCGTGTCTTGGGCTATTGACTGTCAAAAGTGACGAATGGGATAGTCTGCTTCAGTATTATGATTACAAAACGTGTTACAACCGATGCGCATAAAAAATAGACAAGAACTGACAGCTTATAAAATATTCCTCAAAAATCTCTTAAAATATTTTAAAATAAATTTGAATTATTTAATTATTTCTTGAAAGTTGAAAACATCTTCAATTCTCCAATTCTTGGTATTTTTAAATTGAAGAAAATGGAACGTTGATGAAGTTGAATAAGAAATAGTTTAGGGCAAGGCAAGAGGATATTAATATTCCTTTCCATATCCTACATTTCCTTCAATATTTTCCCGACAACTTTGCGAAACCATAAGAAAATTATCGAAACGAAAGTTTATAAGGGAGCAGCAGCAGGAAACTTTCAATATCGATTTTAAGTGAAGAAAATTTGAAAACAGCATCTAGTAATGGAATAATCCCTTTGGTGGTTTCTTTACTTTTGTTTTATTTCAACTTCCACAACCGTTCTTTTAGTTCTTCAAATGTAAACGTATTAAAACACCAATTCGCGCTTTTTCGACGACGACGACGACGACAGGTAAAAGTCTTCGTGAGTTGACAAATGTGGTGCATTCATCATAGACGGTTTGAACGTGTTTCATCATAAGTATTTGCGCAAATTGAGGATTACGTTCGCTTTTAAAATTCTCAAATCTCACAAATATACGTCTCAAGGAATTATTCTATTCCGTTTCCACATCTTGTACAGACACTGATTCAATACAGGCTAACGGTTCGTAAACCATTCTGAGAAACACGGCAATAAGTTAACAAGATTTCCCAATACAAATACAAACACAAACAGCCAACATGTACAAATTACGTAGCAGCAATGTTTCAATGTTGGTTATGGTCGGTCTTGTAAAGACTTTACTATTCTGGCTAGAAAACCAAAACGGACGGAAAGGATCCTGGTTCAAGGAAAATTGCAAATGTAAAAACGCCATGAAAATGGTTTTGCAGTAAGTAACAAAAGTTGAATGTCTACAAGGTATTTCATTATTATCTCTAAAGGAAACTTAAAATTTTTTCTACACCTATTTAGTTTTATTTTCATTATTAGCATTTTTCATTGAATAATGCTACCTATAACTCATTACCGTGAGTTATCTATTCATAACTCACTGCTAATTTAATAACATTGATCGCATTTATTCGTAGATTATTTACAGTTGAACAAATATTTAACGAATTTGAAGTGACCGATCCAGCTTATCTATATGATATAAGATGTCGAAAGAACCCGAGCTATATGATCCCGAAGAATTCCGACAATGGCTCTATGTGTATCGCCCGCCATATTGTTACATTTAAATATAAGAGTCTTACTTGTGTGTTTTTTGTTTAATAGTTGGCGAAAAAGATGTGGAAAAAGCATATTATTATATTCGCGATTATCGGCTCGTGGGCGCAAATTTCATCATTTTAACAACAATTTATTGGATTTAGGTAAATTTCCAGGATATAGGAGAATGGCCCGAAAACAATTGCCCGAAGGAAAATTGCCCGAAAGCAATTGACCAAAATAACAATTCCCCGAAAGGATAGTTGCCCGAAAATGAAATTCCCCGAATTACAATTGACCGAAATGAGAATTGGCTGAAAATATTATTTACTTAACCCAGTTCGGTTTGGGTGGTTTGCCACCCAAACGAATATTTTCGGGCAATTCCCATTTCGCTCAATTGTAATTCGGGGAATTTTATTTTCGGGCAACTATCCTTTCGGGGAATTGTTATTTCGGTCAATTCTATTCGGGCAATTTTCCGGCACCCAAATTTCCAGTATCTTGAAACTGTTCTAGTAAATAATTTATAGCATTGAAACTTAAAACACACTGTATAGAATAATTTTGAGTTTATATAAGTTGTCAGCCTGTAATATTAGGACATATGTCTATATTTTCATTGCCCGACAAGAACCATTACGGACTGGGACTGGGACTCTAACTAAAGTTTTCCGTCCAGTTCCAGTACCAGTACCAGTTCCAGTACCAGTTCCAGTTCCAGTTCGGTTCGTTGTTCAGTCTGACCGCGCACATATCCGAAGATAATGTAATTGTATGTTGCGGTTAGACACTAAAAGTAATAACTGCAAGTACACGTTCATCTTTATTTCTATATATAAATATAGATGTCAAGCGACTGCGGTATCCCGTAACTGAACAAAATAATAGTAGAACTTGAAGTGGAAGCAGTTTATACGAAATTGCCCACTGCAAGACAAAAACCCAAAAGACCAAAAACTAAAGACAAAAAGACAAAAGAGTTATATATGTGCAAGTACAGGGAAACAAATTGATGTGCATTATGTGGGTGTGTACGTGATTTTCTTCTGAGGATACAATGAAAGTTTGCAGTGAAGTGAAGCAGCTCGACGCAATCAGAGACTTGTAGCAATATCTCCTCGTTGATTCCATGCTTTCCACACTTTCTACTCCAAAAATAAAAATAGAAAATGCAAGAGAAACCTACGACTACGTGAAGAAATACAAGAGGACACAACTTACAACTTACAATTTGCTAAATGTCGAGATACCTAGAACTTAGACAGCTAGATCTTCTAATTGAAAACTCCCTAGTGCTTTCACAGGGTAAAGTAAAGTTGTTGAGTGTGTTGACATTTACACCTTACAACTTACAACAAGTTTTAATGATAGCTTTAAACGGGAGAACTGAACAGACTAAATGATTCTAATTCAATGTAATTCAAAAGAACATTATGAATTTAGAAAGATTTCTTTTTTAACAAACTGCAAAATAATTAAAGTCTTCATTAACATTCATAATGGATCGTGGTTAATTTATCAAAATGCTGTCAGAAACGTATTAGTAATTTCGTGCGTGAAGATGGCGCTTAATATTGTGACAGAACAGAGCTGGCTGAGCCCTATAGGCCACCAGCCGGGCAATCTCGTTGGTGGCCGTTCGCGTCCGCTCTGTTACAATATATTCAGATTTCTGTAATCTATATAATTTATGTTGTTTTACTTGTACGAAACCAGAAAGGAGCGTCACGAAAAAAATTACAGAAATCTACATATTTGTATTGCATTGGCTTTATTGCTTCAATATTTTAACTTTTGTTCAATTTTTATGTTATTTTTAACAATTCAGGAATTACTTTATGTATTAGGTAAGATGAGAAAATCCTACAATTTTCTAGCAATCAAAATTTTTA
>JARJEB010023297.1:0-11045 GCA_030264535.1 Liometoxenus newtonarum
CAGTGTGAAACCAAATTCTTACATTAGCTTTAATTTCAATGGTAACTCAGTCAGGTGAATCTAGTAGCGTCTGACGCGACTCGACGTGATTGGTCGTGATTGGCTTGGTGCGAAATGAGGCTAAACTGGCCGAAGAGACGCTTCTGCATCCACCCGATCCTGCAATGCTTTCGTGGTGCAAAGCGATGCAAGTGACGTGGGTATCGGCCTGTCTTGTACCAGGATACTGTACTGCAAACGTTATCGAATTATTATTATCGATCTCGTGTTGTAAGTTCTCCGTTCGACCAGAGATATCAGAGAATAAACCCAACGGCGCTTAAGTAGAGCGCTAAATCCCTTCAGGCAGCTGGGAATCCACCGTCGCCTGATGAATCTCATCCGAATCCACCTCGACGGAACGTTGTGTAATAGGGGGTCGCCACTACACAGACGTGTAGGCCTCTCCGCACAGACACATTGTCAGGAGCTCGCGTTTCTTACCAACGGAACTATGTGCCATAACTGGATTGGTGGCCTAGAAGAAAACGCCGTCGTCACTCTTCTCAATATGGATCCTCTTACTGCGAATAAAGTCTGAGCCTAAAAAAGTCTAATTCGGGTATAACTAAAAATTCATATAGAAATGGAATGCCCTCCAGATTAAAAGAAATCAGGGCTTGGTGAGAAACTTTCCAAGCTTTAGATTTTAAAGGACATTTTACCCAAAATCAACAGACACGACTTCGACCATTTGCTCAATCTGCCGAAAAGTCTCTTCCTACATGCAGGTCACCTCGCCCTACAGGTCCATGAGCGTAAGGAAACGGAGGCACACATTGGAGGCTGCGACCTTCGGCCCCGTCTTTCCCCCACGACGTAAGGATCGTCACAATCGTCTCTCAAAAAGTCGTGGATCGGATTAGTATTCTTCAACTGTGGTAGCGCGGCTTTAGAAGCCTCACCAGCCCTCTAGTTGGGCTAGAGCTGTGAGAAGCTAGTTTCCAGCCGGCACTTCCGGCAGTTCTAGCACCATTTGGGGTACTCGTTTGGACGACGAAGAGGACGCTGGTGGACGGTTGTTGGCAGGTAAGTATTTTGGCCGACTGTGCGGCAGAGAAAAACCGCCTCGATTTAAAGCACCTGCCTGAGCGGTACGATAGCAGTTCCCTACGGATTGCACGGTTTTCTTCATCAACTACGCATGAGCCAAACTGCAACCCACATGTTATGGAAAATGGGTAACCAAAATATGAATTAATTCAATTTCATTTTAGTATTTTAGTGATGCGAGATAGGAAATTGGCTTCTGTCTGTTAAGGTAAAATATTTCTGAAAAATTCTTTTTGGATTGCATTCACCATTCAATTACAGAGAGCGTGACAGTTTGCAAACTGGAAATAGTTAATTTTTAGTATATATACGATATTCAATATGAAAATTGTATTTACAGTGAAAATTTGGATAAAATTCACTCAAAAATAAATTTCTCGTTATCTTTTTAGTGACTTGTGTAATTTTCAGAATTTCAATCGGGTAATTAATTGAAATAATAAAGAAAACATAGTTCATTCTCTGCAGAGATGGCTGGCAACAACGCTGCGCACGTCACGCAGTCGCAAGCCGTAAATAAAATCAAATAATTTGAATTTATTTCGAACGAAGCAGCACTCGTAAATAGTTCAACACCAACATATTCAATAACACATGAATTAATATGCGATAGATAGTAAGTGTAAATATAGATGATACCTCCTGTTATCGCGCCAATAAACGAAACATTGCGCGGAGTACAAAATTAAAGTTTGTTTGATACGTCCAAACAATAGCACATAAAAATATTTATATATAAAACATTAGTATACTTGATAGCCTTGATACATCTCCCAAACATAAAAGTATAATAATATTCTATCAGTTTAACCATATCTTGTACAAACAAACGGACAAATAATACTCTCCGGGAATCGTATTGCTAGTTTGCCTACGTTCGGGCTTTGTTAAAAAAGAAAGTGTCTGATGCATTTACCAGTGTTACACGAAGTTATAAAATAATTAAAATGAACGAAAATTCGTTAGTGGCAACACATCGTACAAAACGATTAATTGAACTGAAATGGCTCAAGTCGACCGATCCAATCATCCCGAAGCTAATGGGATTTCTGCGTCTATATTTTCATCCCAATGAACCTCTGAATCGCAGCATTGATCTGATGAATAATGAACAAGACTGTAAAACTTTGGATGCACTTTATACAAGTTGTTTTCCTTTCGATGCATCCGTAGTAGCTCTTGATCCCAAAGACGGAAGCATTGTTGGTGTTTTATTAAACAATGTCATTACAAGAGGAGGACACGAAGAAGAAATTCTGGATGAGAATTGGAATCCTAGTAAAGTGTATGGAAAGTTTTTAGATTTGATAACATCAATCACAGAGGAAATGGATTTGTTTACTAAATATCCACGAGTCAATAAGATTCTAGACCATGCTATATTGTCTGTCAGAAGTGATTGGCAAGGAGATGGTCTTAGCCAAATTCTAATTAATTATTCCAAGTGAGCCAAAACACTTTTAGTGTACTTATTTCAAGATTGCTAACAAAATTTAAAACAGTTGATATTCAATCTTATTTATTTTGTCTTATATGCTTTACTAATAAGAATTTTAATCCGACCGCTAGGCTTTTTATGCACGGTGCATCTTGACATTGTTACAATTAACTTGATTTCTGTTTTAGCAATACCATTGCAAAAGAGCTCGACTGTGGACTATCCTTTGTTATTTGTTCGAGTTTATTTAGCGCCAAAGCTTTCGAAAGATGTGGATATTTTGAAATTTGGAGGAAAAAGTTTAGAGATTATAATGATGGCAATAAAATTTTATTTCCCACTGATCCACCGCATGATTTTATAATCTGCAAGTTATTAGAATTGAATAAAGATAATAACAAGTGAGTCCATGTTTGATCAATTTCATTGAATGAACACTATGAGGAGGAATTTTAATAAATGTATCTTATGTATCCTTGACGGTGTGTGTGTGTGTGTGTGTGTGTGTGTGTGTGTGCGTGGACACATTATCGTTCCGAATTAAAAGGGCGAAATGTAATGATTCCAAGTTACATTACTTATGATCCGTATGTCTTAATTTAGTTTCAGTATTCGTGCACCAATTATGTAGAAGATTTATATAAATCTCGTCTCGACATGAAATTTCTTTTACGATAGACGATTTCTACGAAATCGTAGCAGTTATATGGTCGGAAAGTTGTGCGATGCGAATTTAAGATAAGAACAACCAGCTCAGGAATGAAACATTAAGGTTGCGAACATTGTTAACTATAAAAGCAAAGTTTTGCGAAAAAAAACTTGATCTAGATTCTAGTATGTCCAAATAACCACTAATTTAAAGCGTCAGAGTATTACGATTATTGTTTATATTATTATCCTTCAATAGGTATAATCCAGAATTGATCAAATATTCGCATAATGTTTTGTGATCCATTTGCCAAAGTGTTATAGATATGCATAAATTTAGAATAGAATTTAATCGTTTATCGGTGTATTGGCAAACGTGTTTGTGTCGCGAAGTGTGGCGCGATGTTTTAGTGATGAGTGTCTCGGCAAAGGGTTGTTTGGGTGCATGTTTTATGTATTCCGTTTGTTTAAGCTTTACGGTGGAATTATTTGGCTTAGCGCACTCCATTTGCATAAAATAATGTATTTACCGGCTTGGCTTCATTAAGTAAATGAAATTATAACCTAAAGTCTCCCGTGGGCTAGACGGCGCGCATATAGGTACTGTACGACTATATTAGAATTGTACATCATTTACTTCCACATTTCCATTTAGTCTACTAACTAGACCAACCTATGTATAAAACAATGAAATCCACAAAAGCAAATACGGCACTAAACCAAATAAGAAAAGCAAACAAAAATATCCTTGGGTTGTATACACATGACCTATTAAGGTAAGGTTTCGATTGCTATTTTTGAGCTTTCAATTTTACCTTGCATTTTTTAAATTAATTCAGAAAATTCCAATTGTCAGATCAGTTTAATTGTTGAATAAATATATCGGTACGGCTCGCATCACAAAATTTTCGGTAACATGAAGCCGATAACTATTAATTTCAGTGCAGTGACCCCATCCTATCCATTTCGCAGTTTACAATTATTTTGAATATGTGTATAGCTAAATTATCCATATTGTATTCTCTGTCCATATTGTTGAAATTGTTGCAAATATTTTCCAAACAATTAGCCATACGACTAAGAATTACAGGGAGGATTAAAAAACTTTAGTTTAATGTTAAAATCAAAAGCAAATCAGTTATTTCTTTGACTAATTTTTTGACTATCTGCCCAGATTTAAAAATTCATCCCTTTACGTTTCTTTATTTGGCTTCAATTTTGTTCACAAACGAGCACACACATATTAAGAAGAAAACCAAGTAGATGTATAGTTTGATGAAGAAAAACTCAAAATAATAAATGCGATGTTATTGTGAAAAAAAACATAAGTGTGAATAGAAACAAGGTCCATGCGGAAAACTTTGAATCGCATTTTTCGTTTTAATTTAAAGTATCTTTAGTCCTTCTTCGTAGAAATTACAAACGAGTATAAAATAGACGCATAAAGTTAGAAAACGACGAATGCAAATTTTAGTTCTGGGAAACTCGACAAAATATATTTCACCACTTCAACTTTAAAAAGGAAAAAAAGTAGGTACCAGCAACTCTTGCAGGCACGTTTGATCGTTTCATGCGAACCGTAGTAAAGAAACATGTAGAATTTGAGTTTCAAGGAAATAGGCATAATATGAATTTTTAATGATTGTTGAGTTACAATTCCCGATTCAAACTCACAAACTTTAACGCTCCGCTATTAAAGATGAGTGCTTCTCCCAGGTTCTCAACGTAAGACATTACGCTTATAAGTATTAATAAAATATAAATTGTCAATGTTCACCATTAATTGCAGATTCCTCCTCAGCCTCACTGCAACTTTAATATATGATTTCCGTCGGGAAAGAGAGAACTAAAGATTTTGTTACCTGCAACAAATAAAATGATATTAGAAATGAAATACCATATAGAAATTTATTAAACATAAATTACACGATCACATATCTTTCCTTACCAGATATACCTTCGGTAAATCTGAAAGTAAAAAGCATATTCCATTTTTCAATAAAAGTGAATCCTGAATATACTGAAAGTTACTTTAGTTTGGTTTTCCACATTAATACTAAGGAAAACTGTAATTGATAACATATCTTGACATTCGACTCATGCGAACAATCGTCGCGAATAAGTTCCAATGTTTGTAAATTACCAACTTCATAGCGTGCGGGTTTGAATTCTTCTGAATCATTCGGGAAACACTTCAAATTCTTCAATCAATTTTTCGGTAGAGCTGTGAAACCTCACCGGTATGCATGTTGAAATTCTTTATAGAAAATTTTCGGAGCGATCACTCTTGCTTGAACCTGGAATAGAAGTGAACACAAACGGCCAGAAAAAAGATAGTTTTATTTGCGGGTCTACTTTGAGGAAAACATAAATTTGAGTATAGCTGGCTAATTACTGATCTTTATAGAATTATTTCTCATATCATTTCTTCTTTAATATTATTTCTTGAAATAATAAGGTTTGGTGAATGTGTTCCAACTTCAACAATACCAAAACAATCAGCAGCCAAAGAAAAGAATGTAAGCATGTAACCAGTGTGACTCTCTAACAGGCTGACACTCGGATTTGACAAGTTATTGAATATCTCTGTTTTCCACTATCCTGCTAGGGAAAGTAATATTTGAAGAAGTGAGATAAGATAAACTGTTTATAGTTACTTACAAAAGAATCATAAAAAGGGTCCAATTTCATGACAAAATAAAAAAAATGTTCTAATATCTAATTTAGTCGAATAGAGAATATTTGTATAAAATTGATTCTCATAATGTATGACATTAATTTCCAAATTGAAATATAAATAGGTAAACAATATGATACACAATTCCATCATTCTGTGACATGAATAAATTGCAACTCTAATTCAATCTGCTCGCAACCCGCAGATTTCACAATTATAGTCAGAAATGAAGTCGTTTGCAAACAATTCTATCTATTATTTATTTGCAAACGTTGATTACTTTTTTGTTTAATTAATTTTTGAAATAAGTGGTTACAAATGAAGTAATATATACAACTGAGGAAGTGTTTAAATATCAATTATGTATTTCATGTTGTATTGAAAGAATCTAACTATATTTATAACGTCAGTGGAAATTTAACAAACTATGATCAATAAAAATATTTTTACAATTGTTAATGTAACCATAATTATTTTTTATTACAAAAATTTAAATACTAAACGCAAATTTTAAAAAATAGTTCGCCTGTTCCGAATCACTCACAAGCTAGGAAGCTTGTGATCGAAACGCAGGCTCACGTTTAAAACACGACTTATGATACATGTTTATTAAACTACTATTTTCCACAAACATTTCAAAACTACTATTTCAGCACACAAGCTTTTCATGTTTCATTGTGCAAAGTATCAATTAAAAACACACCTAAAAAAACTTTAATCTATTTTGCGTTCATAATATACCAATTAGATTACCCAATGTAGTTAATTAAAGTATGAAATTAAAGCATTCCATGGTGCGGTTCTATAATGTTCCCTTAAGCAACTAGTTGTATAAAGTAAAATTGACGCATGCGCATCGCCCATGGAATTCTACTAAAAAACTGTAATCATCAATCGTCGATTGAAAAATTTCATATTCTTTTAAATATGCCTTTCTTGATTTTTCTGGTAGTATTTTATTTATACTGTTTCCGCATCACGAATATCGGGCGAATATCAGTAATAAATATTTAAATCACTTATTACTTAACATACTATTTACGCACCAATTGAAAAAGTAAATTTGTTAATTTAGTTGCATAAGTTAAACTAAAACATAGGTAGGGATACACGCACCTACAACTTTCCGACCTTGTAGGTATTAATATTGATTAGTTCCACGGTTCTAAAATGTTACGGAATGGAGTATGTGCATGACCGAACTTTTCTGCGGTGCGATATGCACGATATATGCGATAATACTTACATTTTATGCGATATTATTTCTATATTTTTCAACATCCTTATTAAGATCTTGAAACGAGATAGATAACCTAGGCATAACTGTACTCTTTAGCAGTCCTTGAATTGCCATAAAATATCTATAGAAGCCAGCATGAAATATACCTGCTGGTCCAGAGCCCATACCACCCGTACCAGGAATTTTTCTCGGGTGTATGAAGACCTACAGCTTCCGGAAAAAATGCTATACCCAACGTGTATCTGAAGAATTTAATGGTGGCAGTGCCGACTTCCGGAAGTAATCGGAAGTATGCGTAATTGCACTCAACTTCAGAATTTTAAATGGTAACCTATTTATTTTATTGAATTTTCTGGTAGATTATTAAAAAAGTCAAATAAACCCTGAAGAAATTCTGCTGTATCTCGCAAACCATTCGTTATTCGAAAAAACCCTTTAAAATTCTGAAGTTGAGTGCAATTGCGCATACTTCCGGTTACTTCCGGAAGTCGACACTGCCACTATTAAATTCTTCAGATACGCTTTGGATATAGCATTTTCTTTCCGGAAGCTGTAGGTCTTCATACACCCGAGAAAAATGCCTGGTACGGGTGGTCTGGACCAGCCGGTTTGGGAGGATGCATTGAGTTCAGCAAGCAAGCAGGGGTCCATATATAATGGCTATTGTTATATTCATCGCAGTAGTTTAAGAAAAAGGGAGTAAACGGAGAAAACCGAAATTTTCGCCTGCCCGGCCTGCCCATTGACAAACCATTCCCTATGTAAGTAAGCAATAGAACGGACCTCTAGGCTAGAGCGATCAGCGATAACACGAATCTACTCAATATTCATGGACCTTACCTACTTAATGATATTCTAATTACTTTGATAAATTAATGCGAAGGAAGTTTGCTGGCATAATATGCTCTTACTAATGTTTCAGACGATAATTTGGTAGTATTATACAGTGATCTTTCAGTTTAGATGGTAAGCGACGAAAAGTTCTTTAATTTATATTTAGGATACAGGGTGTCCAGCGCGACATTTGCCATCGTGTGTATAACCTTTTTTGTTTGAAGGGTTACAAATTCGGTTACGAATATAATTAAGGAAACGATTGAAAGCTTTGAATTAACAATTGAAACTTTTTTCCCAGTTAATGATAAACATAAAAATAACCTCAAAACTATGCAGGAAGCTGTCAGAGTACTTCCAGAAATCTTTTCAGGCCCGCACCTCACAAATTTTTTACCATGTAGGTCATAAAAACAATTTTATTCGGAAAGTGGATACACAATTTATGACATTATTATATCACTTAATTTCTGTGCAATTTCCAATTTCCGAACAAAATTTTTCTTACGGCATTTGTTACATTCTCGGAAAGTTGTGCGGTGCGAACCCGAATCGAAAGTTGTCATTTCAGTGCCAGGGGATTAGAGAGTCGTCCTAGTATTATATGCGTATTTTCTTTTTTGTGTAACTCATGGTTTTTGGGGAATTTTTGATAGTTGGCACACATCTAGGAAATGTTTTTGAGAAAACTTGTAGGAAGCTGAAAATACTTTCTGAGATTATACGGTAAATTTATTTATAGTGAGGCCATGGAGATAGAGATGGCCATGTTAAAAACTTTAGGTCATGTTAATGGGTCTCCTGTGCCATGTTTATAAAGAAAAAAAATCGCACTCTTAATTAGAACCATTTTTAACCCATTCTGATAATTTTTAATACAGGGCATGGTCCGATTGCTTAAGAAAAAAAGTTAAGAAGTGAAAAAATGTGAAATTTTATCGTAAGCAACCACACTGACCTGACATCATTATTCTATTGATCTGAGTAAACGATTTCGTCTATGTATGCAACCCATTATTGCCTACCATGTTGTAAATAAATAAATGCGAATAAGAGTGAGTTTCACCCAATTTAATGCTTACAATGGCTGTAAGCCGGAAAACGTTAGTCAATGAGTATTCAGAACAATTTCTTCGTCTCTGTTAACCTAGTGCAACCGTGGCTCGATCATTGGGCTTATAAGATGAAGGCTTATAGCCCGAAACAGCAGTACATGTCTGGAGAGGTGTTGATTGTTCGAGTCACTGTTGCACTAGGTTAACAGAGACGAAGAAATTGTTCTGAATGCTTATTGACTAACGTTTACCGCCATTGTAAGCATTAAATTTGGTGAAACTCCCTCTTATTCGCACTTATTTATTTATATTTGCTGGCGCTCAAACCATTTGACTTTTGTAATACCATGTTATTCTCAAATATTATCATTTTTTAAAAATTTTCTACAGTAATTGGACAATCGTTAGTATTGAAAATCATGAGAATGGGTTAAAATTGGTCAAAATTAGGAATGTGATTTTTTCTTTGCAAACTATGGCGCACGAGACCCGTTAACATGAACTAAAGTTTTTAGCATGTAAATCTCCATGGCCACACGATGAATAAATTTACTGTATAGGTAGGTCTCTTCTTTACCAGCCGATTTTGTTAATTTGTACTACAGTTTTAAGTTAGTGGGACTGCCACTTGTAGATATAAATAGAGACAAAGCTGACGCACTATATGCAACAAGGCGGATAATCCCTTTCGTTGGTGTTCACGTTCCCGCATGCGTGTTCGGTTTGACTGCTGCCAGCGGTTCAGCGGGTCACCCCGAGCGCAGCGTGTCCCTTGCCGGTTGTTTACATCGTAACCTCGCACCTGGACGGTGGATGGACTGTAGACCGTTTTGCGGTATTGGAATGGCTAGTCATTTCCGAAGATCTTCGGACTCGCGCCTGCTGCTCTCGCTCAGAGAATAACCCTTTCAAGGGTTCGTCGTCCATCTTCTTGTCGTTGTAGTTAGCTTGCGGTCTTCTGGTTATTAACCCTGATAGTTTAGATTCTGAAATTTTTGATCAAATACCTGTAACGTACGTGCTTGTGCAATAAAGACAGTGGCTATTATTTAAGCTGTTGGCTCTACATTTATTTCCACGCACCTACCCACACAGCCACACACGTTTTGTTTTCGCTCACCGACACACTACTCTTGGCTCTCCACCTTGCGCTCTGTTACAAAATTTTCATCCCGATATGTTGCATGACTTAGCCACAATTTTGTTTTCATTAATATTGGTCGGAAAGAAAAAGGACTTTTCGAAATCTGTAATGATGACTTATTATTCAAAATGTCGGTTAAATGGGATAAAATGGGCAGAATTACATTTCGTGGATAACTTTGATCGGAAAATGGATTTGATATTACCTAATTATTATTCGATATCACTTAATATCTGTACAATTGCTGCTTTCCGATCAATCTTAGTACCACGAAATTATGTAGGTACTTGGTGGGAAAGTTGTGCGGTGTGAATCCATACCGATTTCCGACCGAAGGTATACGCTGAGCGAACTAACACGTAATAGTTATAAAAAAGCATTTAGTCGATGATAATGCCTTGAAGGACGTTAGAGTAATTGCAGAACTAAGTAGGTATAGGGCTGGGTACAGATTTTACGAAGGACAATTAGCGCTCAGTTCTCCCTTTCTATTCTTATATTGCCAGATATGTAGGTCTTGATTATTCTACTCGTAATTACGACCGTAAAAATACAATGTCCTTTCTTTTCCGTGCCAGAATGCGTATACCACTATAACTACAGAATTCATTTGCGATTTTCTTGTGTTCCAATAGCTAACAATCCAAGTAGCGAATGTTTAAAATATCATGCCAACTTCGTAATGGACTCGGGTCAAAATGTCGAAATCTTACCTCCTGTCATCCCTTGGCTTTACAACAAAAGATTATTATGTTATTATTAGGGTCATGTACTTGATGTCATAAACTGGTCGAAACCACAGGCACGCTTAAGTCAACGTGGACTATTCGAAAGAAAAATATGGAATTTAACATTTTTAAAATTCAACAAGCTCATATTAGCAGATTTTTTAAGAACGAAACAACATTCTATATATG
>JARJEB010023298.1:0-19377 GCA_030264535.1 Liometoxenus newtonarum
AAAAATATTAAGTAGTTTTGCCTTTCATGTTCATATTTTATTTTCCTAATGTTTTTTTAAAATATTTTTGCACATTCTTGCATGGTTTTGTAATAGACTGAAATACATCTAAGATAGGGTGCGATGGAGAACGCTATAGCGGAACTCTCCACATGACGTCATGCGCAGAATGGAACGAATTTAGAAGCTCGTAATGTCGTATCTTTTAACTTATTGTATCATGAGTTGCGGGTATACTGCCTACACTGATTTATAAATGCATCATGCCAGTGCAAGAAAAGTGCACACTGGTGTACACCAGTGTAATAAATGGAAAGCGCGATAACTTTGAAAATATTGGAATTCCAATGACTCGGGAGTTGTCAAATTTGTTGCCATATTTGAATATTAGGCAACAATTAAAGCGTCGGGTTGTTTATGTTGCATAAATGTGGTTGCCCTCGGAGCATAGCCTATCTATATGTATTATTAAAAATAACAATAAGGATTTTTGTCACATCGAACTATCGAATAAGAAAATATTAACAATAATTTGACCAACCTTCATTTTCAGGAGCCTCGGTAATATTTTGGATGCACATGGCTGTAAAGTTAAATATTATCCCGAAGTTCCCGAAGTATTGAAACAATTATCAAAAGACGGTTACAAAATTGGTATCGCATCGCGCACTAGTGAAATCAGAGGAGCCGAATCGTTGCTGCAACTATTCGAATGGAACCAATACATTTCCTACAAACAGATATTTCCTGGCTGCAAAGTCACACATTTTGTCAAGTAAATAATTATTTTCAAGTTTTAAGTATTGCCTTTTGACTTCACATCTGCGTTAATGTAGTTAATCTGTTAATCTGTTAATCTGCGTTACTGTTAATGTAGATAGATAAGTCTTACTAAGGCTATTTTGGACGCTTAGGCGCTCTTTAGCGCTTGAAAAATGTTCGCTTTGGAGAAGTGAGCGCTCAGATCCAAAGCTTAAGCGCAAGCGCGTAAAGCGTCCAGCACCCTACCTACGAATGACCCAGTAAAGTAAAGCTCAGTTCACACGAGTTTTACTTTTTTTTCAGTTGTTCAGTTATTAATTATTTTTTATTTGCAGTATTAAAAAAGACTCAGGAATAGACTTTAACGAAATGATTTTCTTCGATGATGAAAACCGAAACATCAAAGACATTCAACGCCTTGGAGTCACATCCGTGTTAGTCAAATCGGGTGTTTCCAAGAAAACCATTGAAGTGGGTCTCGCCGAATTTGCTGCAAAAATTACTTAAACTCCAAATATCTATCAAAATCGAATTACCAAAGCCCAATTATAATTATTAAAAAAATAAAATATGTTAAGTTCTCTTTTATATAATTCACAAAAAAAAACAACACTAATATCTGCATTCACAAAATAACTCTGTACATAATTACAACTTCCTCTTAATTATCCAAAAATACAATTCACACCCAATTACGTTATTGTGTAATTTTACAAATTTTCGTTTTCAATCATCTTTGCATTAAACACAATTGAATTAATTCATATTATTAAAAATAGCATATTTGTATTGCATTGGATACTTTCATCCATTATTATATCATTCATTTTCATTTCATATACAGGACTAGTTTGAACAAAAGTGAATCGTAAATTAATATTAAATAGTTGGGACGTGTACAAAAAATCACAGGAGTAAACTTTCCTCTGTCAGCACTCAAATCTTCAAAACAAGATGCAATTGAACACTGGACTAAATTTATATATCTGTGTTATGTTGCTAAAAATAATTTTGTTGAAATTGTAAAATAAAAGTTTACTCCTTCGCAATATAATTAAATTTATCTTTTCAAAAGCATGCACTTACTGTAAATATTGATATTACAAGCACCTGCTACCATGAAATCTACGTTTTGATTTAATCAATTCTATTGTAATAAATACCCTGATTGTGTATGTTTGCCGTAAACGTAGAAAAATCGTTTGATTACATCTTTTGAAATATATAAGGATAGGAAATAGAAATATGTAAAAGCAATACCTACTTAGTTGTTGCTGCCGTACTCATCCCGGACGTCACGTTAATTCCCTTTGAACGCATTTGTTCTTCAAGCACTGTATCCTCTTCCGCATATCTAGAAACAAACCATTGAATTGTTATGAAACAGGACGCAATAATGTAAAAACTCGTAATTAAAAATGTCAAAGTAGTAAATAGTTAACTTAGATTTAGTAAAGCATCAACCTTAAACGCTCTTCTTCCAGTAAAGCTATTAACGAATCACGTTTTGCGACGATATCCAACATTTCTTGAACAATACCGCCATCAGTCTCAACATCAATATCAGATTTTTGGATATCTGGAAGAAATTACCAAATTAATCCCAATACAATAAGAAAAATAAATTTGTTACCATTATTTAAACGATCTGTCAATTCATGTTGTAATCGCGCGTGTCGATCTTCAAGTTCCA
Source organism: Liometoxenus newtonarum (assembly GCA_030264535.1). Lineage (NCBI taxonomy): Eukaryota > Metazoa > Arthropoda > Insecta > Coleoptera > Staphylinidae > Liometoxenus > Liometoxenus newtonarum. The sequence goes on from JARJEB010023298.1 coordinate 2,456, forward strand.
ATTCTTGGGCGCGTACCATCAACTCCCGTTCGTACCTTCGCAGTTCAGTAATGTCCTTCATTAAATCAAACCATTCCTTGAGTAATTCCGTTTCGTCTTTATTCGTGACCTCACATTCCCCGCGTAATGCTTTTTCGATATTTACACCGCGCAGTTCTAAATCACGCGTTTTCACATCGGTCTCTTCAAGTTTTCGTTGTATTTCTTGAGCCATCCGGTGTCTATTTTAGATTTATTAGTGGTTATTCAATTAGTGGCGATTATTATCGGTTATCTTGTTAATACATTTACCTTTTCGAATGCGATTGTCTCGCTTTGCGTGCACTTCGACTGCTGCTTCGTCTACTCGATACTGAACCCTCTTGCAAGCCGGATTGGTCTAATCCATCACATGAACTTCGATCGTTGCGTCTCCATTCTCCTTCACCATCTGAACTATCATCTGAGAAATGGTCAAAAATTAGATTCAACCATACAACGCGCATACGCACTAGTTCCTAATCTCATAAGGGGAACATAACTAAGAATTATGTGAACACTGAAAATGTTACCTATGGATTTTGCTCCTGTATAATTCAATGGTAAAGGCGGTATTGGTGGTGGGGACACGTTTCCTGGTGTAAAACGTCTTGATTCCGTGTAACTCATTCTCCGTACCGGCTCTTCTTTGATCATATCCTGTTAAAAATTTATTTCTTTACTTACTTTGATACCACAAATCATTACTTACATCACAAGTGTGTTAATAATAAGGCTACAATTGAAAAACGTGTGTTATTGTAACATACATTGGCAGAACACAAGGAAGCATGCACGTTGGCATTAGCAAACTACAAAAAAGGATTAGTTCATAAATTCCCGAAAATTAATTAAATCAAATATCAAACGAAACTGAACACTTTCTAGGTAATATCAAAGCTCGAAGTTCGCAGCAGAGGCAAGTCGCAAGCTAAAGGCGTTTCTTTACATTCACGTTGAAACTTTTCATGCACAACAAAATATAAAATACAAATTGTACACAATGAGAAAAACTCTTACACTATCTCTTTGGTGTAGGTCAATGCATGACTGTAAAATCGAACATGTAGATTAATTAACTTCGACGACATTTGCACGTAACAAAAAATTATATGTACACAGCTGGCAAAATGCGCGGCATTTCATTTACAGCATTGTTTTAAAATTAAATATGTACTTATGGCACAACCAACCTTAGATTTGTCCTTCGTCTTTGGTGATATCCTTGATAAGAATCCTCTGTTGCTGTTGCCATTGCTCGACGTAACATTGAAATCCTTCTTTTTCGCAAAAAAGTCTGTGAAGATTTTCGTAATGCTCTTTCTGCGTTCCCTATCTTTCGCCTTTTTCTCTTTCTTTTTGCTTACTTCCATCGCATCAAGCAGCAAATTTGGATCAGATTTGAAACATTTTCCACTTTCCCGTGAGTCGCTTGATTTCAGCGAGAGTTTGTTCGCCTGCATTTCACCAAACGATTTCGTACGTTCGCGTGGCGATTGACTATTTGCCATTTTTAAATTCAAATGATCGTCGCCACTCTTTGATCGTCGGAATGAAGCATTTTTCTTTTTGTTTAACGTATCGTTCTTGTACAGAAGCGTTGTTGGACGTTCAGCGTTCATTACCAGGGATTGCATGTTTCTTTGCAGATCGTAATCTTGTTCGTTTTCTTTGCCCCGATGTGCTAACCGGTTTCTCAGTTGTGCCATTTTCTCTGCAGGACTCAGACCTATTTAGACAATCAAATAAATAGAAGGCCGAACATTACAAGGAGGAATTCAATAAGAAAAGTACAAACCTAAATCCTCATCAGTTTTGAGTTTGGCTCGAGCTCTAGCATCCTCTTTTAACTTGTCAACGTCAAGATGCTTGGTCCGTGGCGGTGCTTTTGGCATCAATAAATCATCATTATCACTAATAGCTTTCTGAATGTCGGGAAGACTAAACGCTTCCGGGTTGGTGAGTGGAGTATCAGGTAACTTCGAATGTTCAATGTTTCTTGACAAAAATGCAGAAAGTGGTCGGCTGTTGCTAGCTGAAAATGGCGTGTATTTTGCTCTCGGAATAATCCGATCACTATGAAAATCCGACAAAGTCTCAGACTTTTGCAGTGGCTTATTAATTGTGGACAAGAGTACGTCAGGTGTGGGATGTCGAAGGTGTGATGCAATATCCGACGTTGGCGATTTCGCCAACTCATACGGACGACTCGGCGATAAATTAGGACTAAAATTACGATTTCTACGTTTACGTTCTAAAGATTTGTTCTCAGCTCGCATCTTGTTCATGACCATTTCCTGCACGAGTTTTTTGTTCATGTCACGTTCCAATTCAATTTGTTCTTTGCGACTTCTCACTGGGCTGGTCGTCTCCTTTTCTTCCTGAATCAAATCCGGTTTCGGCGGGCTACCGCTTTTGCTTTGCCGTCGTGCCTTACGTATATCAATTGAATCTTTGGCATTACCAAAATCCACTTTGGATTGTAGTCTTTGGCAGTGTTGTTCAAATTCGATGTGGTTCCGTTGATTTTGCTCTTCAATATGTGCAGCTTTCCGTTGCTCACTCAACTTCTTCATATCTTTCTTCACCTGTGCCAATTTGTCTTCCAATCGTTTCTTGTCAAGTGTATTATTGTTTTCTACAACTACTACTGCCACTGGTGGCGGTGATGGTAGCGGTTCTTTCGGTGCGATTTCCGTAACATTCTTAACCGTTGAATCACTACAAGTATTATCATCAGTTGTACTTCTTTCTACAATTATAAGACTATCTTCTTCGTTTTCGAACAAGTTTTGTTTCTCTTTCAATTTCTCCAAATCCGTTGGTTTCAAGTCAATGACTTCACCGCCGTATGGATTGCGATCTTCTATAATACAATAACCAGTATTCTTGGCAATAGTAGATATTGATATGGCATCAAAGTCTTCATCAAGGGTAGCTTTGATCATCGGACTTTTAGCTTCCACAATATGAACCACCGTCGGAGACAAGGAATCTTCTGCAATCTCATCTTCATCATGAAACTGAATATAACCATTGTTTTTGACTACTTCTTCCTCGCTGCTTTCACTACCTGTATCCATAAATTCAATATTATCGAGGATTGGACACAAAATGTTACTTATACATTCCATCTTGTCTTCTGCTTCATCTTTATCGGCTTGGCAGAGTTCTTTCATTTTGTATTCTTTAACAATCACTCGTAGATTTTCAGCTTCAACAAGAGTTGCCTTCTTGACCGTTGGTGGTGGCTCCGTATTCGTTAGAATTTGACTTGCCTCATACTCAGACTCCTCAAAATCATCAGACACCATACCATCGCGAGCCCAATCAGATAGTTCCGTTTCAGTCAGGGCAGCTGTAACTTGATCCACACCAGATTCATGCGACGGTGTGCTCCGACCACTGACGAATCTTTCAGAATGTTCTTCCGGTTTAGATTTGTGTAGAACGCTGTGCACTTGTTGCAAAAGCAAGTCATCCTCCAATTTGGGAAGAGTTTTGGGTTGGTTTAGAACTTTCTTTTCACTGGCTATTGATTTAGGTGGATCGTTGATCGAACTTGGTTGACTTTCAATTTTCGAATACGAAATGTAATTAAGACTGTCCAATGTAATGTCTAATTGTATATTGTCATTGTCTTTATCTTTGGCATTCAGATCTCGTTCCTCCGATCTTGGACTTAATTTGTCGAAAGCTTTAACACTCGGCGACTTTTGCAACTGTTTCTCATCAGAATCACTGGAAGTCGTGCTTTCACTAGTGCATTCGGATGTTACTTTATTTTGTTGAAGACTCCAGTCGATTTGAGGCACGATTATTGAAGTTTCATGAACAGGACTTCTGGGCCGACCTTCCGATTCATTTGGTACAACTGGTACTTCATTTTTTTCCTCGATAACACCATTTTTCGTTGTTATTGAAATAGGTGTTTCCTCCTTCTCCGGTAACTTAAACATATTTACCCGTTGTGAATTTAACGGCGAAATGGGTGATGTCCTCTGTTCATCTAGCTTAATACAAAAAGTTTGCATTTCCGCGCTAGGTTTCAATAACTTTTGGCAGTCGGATATTGTTGAGTGAAACGACTTGAATTTCGAGTCCAACGTTGAGGCGCTGCCCGATTTCTGTATAGCATTCGATGAATTATTCTCACCCAGCAAGTATTTCTTTTTTAACTCTAATGACACTTTAGTAGCAATACCCCCAGTGCTCTGAGTGCGATTCAAAGCGTAACCCTCGGTTCTAAGCAACAGTGGTGCAACAAGAGGAGTTCGTATAGGTGTTTGAACAAGAGGAGTGAATTTCAGCTCAATATCCTTTCCCATTCCCGATCCCCTTTTACCAATGGTTTTGTTACTTGCAGTATTGACGATGGGTTTTTGTATTTCAGTTGATTTCACCTGGACCTTTTGCACTTGGAACTTGCCGCCGCCGCCACCACCACCACCACAGCCGCTTCCTCGAGTTTTCGTGACAAATTCATCGTTGAATACAATGGAGGGAATTTCACAAGTTGGCGTTGGATCGTCTTGGGCGAATTCGGAATCTGTCGAGATTTCCGTTGCGGAATTTAGAATTTCGCTTGAAGATGATGTCTCATCGTCCGATGCAATCTAAAGAAACAAAATGAAACAAGAAGTAGATTTTAATTATTATTTTTTCTGGTAAGTATTTTTTATAAACAAACATGCAAAATGCAATAAAATGGGAATAATTATTAGAAAAGGTAATTTTAATCACACAACACTCACGTCAGCAATGGATAAGACGTTGTTAATTTGCTTTGATTATGTAAATGCCGCAATGAAAACAACAAACCATCAAAAACATTTTGTCACGCTATAATTACCTTTGAACAACCATTGCTAAGACGTGACTGTTGAAAACGAACACCGGCAACTCCAATTTTTAAATTTTAATGCACGTGCTTTAAATTTAAATCGATTTTGATTTTTCGATAAATAAAAATTGTAACAATGATAAATCTTTAAGAAACTTAACAAAAAGCACTTCACATCATTAAGACCACGATTATAATTTAAAATTCCGATTATGTCCGACTGAATATTTCAATTAGCAATATTTTTAAAAATGACTAGAAAATTAGAAAAATACATTAGTAATAATAAGTTATAGTGTTTTGATTGACAACAATTATTGTATGCAGCAATCTTTATCTTTCTTTTCTTTCTCTTTTTCCTTTTCATGTTTATGTTGCATCTTTCGTTCCGCTTTCTCAAGTGTTGAACTTTTAGAGTTATCATTAGACTTTTCGCATTTAGGTGATTTGCGTGGAGGTATTACCGGTGGTTCCCCCACATCTGCATCAAAAAGATTCTTTCGAAGTGAAGGTGGTGACACTGTAGAAGATTTCTTACGACTCGGAACCAATGGTGCCTCCGAATGTGCTTTTCTCAATGCCACAGGCGAGTTATCGGCTGAACAAAACAATGCAGCATTTGCCAGAGGCACAGCCAACATCCTTTCTTGCTTTTCAAAAGACTTTTGTCTTTGCGGTCTTGACGGTGGTTCGTTTTCACTGGACGAGTGCTTTCGTATTCTTCTTGGTACAGGTGGAGAATAGGTAAATATATTTTTAATAGGAACCGATTCTTGTTTCATCAAAATAGCTTCTTCCACTTGTCGTTTACCAGTTTCACCTGGTACTGGCTTCAATGGTTTTGACTTCTTATTTACTTTAGCATAAAGATCATCCAAATTTCGTACTTTTTCTATTTCATTCGAATCTATTGCAACGAATTGTTCGTTGTCCTCGGTTTCTGCAAGTACTGATTGATTTTCAGGTGATTTCGATTTTTGCTTCATTTTGCTTTGCAATTCGCTTATTTTCTGTACAATATTCTCGAATTCTTTCTTGTTGTCCTCAGCAGACTTGAGTTCTTCTTCGATGCCTTTCGACAAGCTGTCAAAACCTTCCAACATGTCACATATTTCCGCTTCTACAGATGAACTTTTATCGTCAAGAGAATCCACAATTTCCTTTGGAGATTCATCATTCAAGATATCTTGTGACTTCTTCTCAACATCCATGTCATCATTGAGTACATCCAACACCAAATTCGCAGATACAACAGCCCCATCATCATCATCAGGAAGTTGATAATAATTCGGATTTATAGTAGTCTTCACAGTACACTTGCTTTCATAAAAGTTAGGACTAGATTCCCTGCCACTCTTCCCGATATTAAAACTTCCAAACGAGTTCCTCTTTCCAAATGATCGTTGAGGCATCAAAGGCTCTTTCCTAGTCTCTGTAGAATCAAAACTTTCAAACTTTTTCAGTACTTTTTTAACATCCACCTTGCCAACTGCTTCCAAATCTACGGATTTCCTTGGTTGATTGCAAAACACATCAGTTTTGGATCGTGTCATCGCAAAATTCTCTTCCATGGTTTGCGCCACTTGCTTCCCGGACAAATGCATTTCAAAATATTTAATATTATCCTGTGGCAATTTACAAATCACAGAATCAGCTCGTTGAGGACTTTTTAGCACGCGCTCTAAGTTTTTATACTTGACATCACTCAAAGTCCTTGACACTTTCGACGTTGAATGATCCAAATGTTCCATCCAATTTAACAGGTCTTCGAGTTTCTCATCAGAATTGAGCTCAGCGTGATCATCTTCATGTAAATTCGTTTCGTGTTCCAAGGCCTTGAACAAATCTTCAATGCTACGGGAAATATTCTTGTTCTTGTCCGCATCCGAATCTGGTTCTGATGCAACTTCTGCTGCTGGTTCATTTACCGGTGCGTATTTCTTTGGATCAATAGGTTTCATAAGTTCTTCTTCATTTTGAAGAAGATTCTCGATATAATTATCAATGTCATCATCACTTACAGGTTCGAAATTGAAGGTTTTCACGCCCTTTACTTCTTTTTTCGAAATTTCCTTTGCTTTAACTTTCGTATTTTCGTCCTTATTTTCAATCGGCATGTCAGTCAATTTTCTCGGTGGTATAAAAACACTCCGTGGTGAAGATTTACCTTTAATTTTTGACTTCACATCGCCAAAATACTTTTTAGCGCCGTCGATGTTCGTATTAACCGCAACTTTTGGTTTACCGACTTCTTTGGGTAAATGAATTTTACTAGGTGTACGCTTAATGATTAATAGCGGCTCGGTGTCGTTTGACTTAAAAGCAGGGACGAACTCTTTACCGAAACTCTTACGATTTTCTTTGGAGGGAAGCGTGAAATTACGTTTTGGTTTGCTTTGGTTTATGGCACCGACCGTTGCACTTTTCGTAATAACATTGCTATTATTATTATTGTCATTGAACTTTTTAAGACAGTGAGACTCTAAATTGTTGCTTTCTTTGCCTACGACGCCCGAATTTTCTAAATCAGACTCCGCGCTATCAAAATCACATGAATTCACCGAAAGATCATCAGATGACTTACTGTTTTTACGTTCGGAACTAGGTTCGGTACTTGAATTTTGAAGAAGGTCAGGATCAGGAAGTGTAACGTATTCAAAAGAAAGTGGAAGTGGTTCTTTGGATATTTCTGTATCAATTTCAATGGCAGATATTTTCACCTCTGTGTCAGTTCCGGTATCAGTGTGAACTATTGGTGGTCTCACTTGAACTTCCATCTTCCTTCGTTCTCTTGCTTGTATTTCTTCTTCACCTTCAGTTGCCGTATCGGAATCATCATCTGAAACAATGACAAAAACGCAAATCTTGTCACGACGTTGAATTCTCTTTGTTTGCTAGTTTCTAAAACAAAAACTTACCGCCACTACTATTTTCATAATAACTGGACCGATCCGAGCTACTGTAACTATCCGAATCCGAGTCATTGTTGCCATGTTTCCGCGAAAATCTCTTTTTAAATAATTCGTTGTACAATTTGAGAGTGCCTTCCTTCGTTGGTGGTTCTTCAAGTGCCTCTTCAAAGGCATCATCATTATCCGAATCTGAATCACTTAAACTTGAATCATCATCATCGCTACTGCCCAACTCAGCTGTTGATGCGCCAAAATTACGATCCGTCCATTCGTCTTCATCCATTTGAGACAAAGGTTCTTCGTGATCAGACGAAGCATGACCAGCAGATAAATCAAATTCGATTCTTTCAGGAGTTTGTACTGAATACACAAACAAATCAATCAATCAAAAAAAGCTTTGTGAATGAAAACTGAATCAACAATATTACCTCGATCAAGTAAATCCACTCCCGCAACACCAGACAATATCTTCTTTTCAGGACTTCTATCGGATATTTTTGACGGCTTCCTAGTTACCTTCGTTTGTTTAATTTCGCCGGGCAATCCGAAATGTTGAGCACAATAAAATCTAAAGCCGTATTTCCCGTCGCGGTCGAACATGTACGAGCCAAGCCGCAATGCTGTGTGACAATATTGGCAACGGAAGCACCCCCTATGGAAAAATTTACCTTCTGCTGACAAGCGTTCCATTAAATAAACGCGTTTATCGCAGAAATGACATTGTTCCGATTTGCCTTGATTTGGTAAAACAACAGCTGTCTTTGAAGCCTGAAAGTTGAACAAGAAAAAGTTGTAAAATTTAAATTATTATTGTCAAATAAGTAAGTTTCTACTACATACACTTTTCTGAACCAGCTTCACTTCTTCAACTGCTTTCGGCTTCAATTTCTCCGTAATTTGTGCAACTTTATGCCTATTTTGTTCTCTCACAGTGCCCTCCTTCAGCCTCTGATCCAATTGTTTAATATTCTTATCGATTTCCGCGTATTTTTCGCCGGCACTGTCCTGTCTTTCCAAGTGTTGTTTCTCCATTTTCAATTGCCTCGCTTGAAACTGTTCTCGACTCCATTTCGGCACTTTTTCCTTATCTTTATTTACATTTTTACCAAGTTTGTTTTCAATAATTTTCTTCTCGATCTCTTTAATATTCCAATCAGTATTGTCAATTTTCCCAATTGCACGAAGTAAGTCTTTCGGTTTCTTCTCAGTCACGATATTATCATGCCATTTATCCTCCATTCCCTTGATACGCGCTTGAAACTCTTCATCCTTTTCACCGCGTTGCTGCACTGGACGATTTTCTCTGTCCTATAAAAAGAGATTAATGCATTGAAGAAATCAAAATTAAACAAAACAAAAATACGAAAACCAACAAAAACACCAAATAATATACAAAATTCAAAAGAAATGCAATAAATTAGTTTTCAACATAATCAAACAAAGCATTAGTTGTTATACAATGACAAAAATGTTTTATTTCTGAGCGCCACACGTTACAATTTGGTCTTACTGGGACATATGTAAACTTTTTCTCTAAATCTTTGACTCGATCTTCAAAATTCGGCGCTGTTTGCCGATACAAGAATATTGAGTAGTCTTCGAATGGTTCGGAAGTTTCCGAAATTGAATTCGCTTGCAGCATTTGCATGCTTTTAATGAATTGCTCCGTTTGCATTTTGCGATGTTGTCGCCGCTTGTTGTGTCGTTCGTTTCGATTCACCACAATTTCTTCCAACCGCTTCATTCTTTCTTCCTTCATGTTCATGTGCGCCACACACAACAAAAGAAGAAAACAATTGCGTCAAACATTTAAGTGAACAGAGACACACACTTCTGCGTGACTTCTTAATGTAATGATATATTTTTATAATGATACAATTAAATATTAAAAATAAAACGGTAATCCGTATGATTTCGCATTGATTATTAAATCCAGCCCGAAAAGCGTTAATCCCACCAGACTTGTTTGACAAATTACATTAAAAAGTTCCTTAACAAACTAAAAAATAAAAACGGATTAGGAAAATATTTTCGATAGAAAGGTAAAAATAAATAATAAAGGTGAAAATTATTGTTATGTGTATTAGTAAATGATAAAGAACTATTAGTTGAAATAATAAACAAAAAAATAATTAAAAATAATTAAATTACTAATCTACAAGCCCCGACTAAATAGAGAGAAAATCTATCACCTTTTTTTTTGATTAACTAAAAAAATCTAAAATTACTTGAACCAGTTTAAAATGTATTTGTAAAATTGTCGAAAAGACGTTAAAATACAACTCACCACACCCCCAACTGATAACTTCTCCGTGGTTCGTCTCTTTCTAGGTTTCCGGTCATGATTCGGCATGGTGCTGGGAAGCGCAGCAGGTAATTCAGCATGCCTACGATGCCTAGTTTGTGGACGATGATGTGTCGCTGTTGTAGTAAAAGCCGATGAATTCGCGGGGAGATTTGCAAGTGCCGGCTTGATAGCTGGATGGTTTTTAGTAAAGGCAGCGTCTTGGTGACGTTTCATTTCCGGCAGTTCCTGTGTGCATATATACAATTAAATTCATTAAATACATTTCTCAATGATAATGGTGTTTATTGACTGTAGATTTTGTTTTTGTACATGAAAATGAATAGAATAGAGACAGACAAAAGTGGTTAAATATGCTCATCAATAAGGACTAAAGAAGCAAAATATTAAGAGATCCAAATTGTGCATGGAAAGGTAAACGGAAAGTACAAGCAGAATGATAACTGCAATTGAACGTACGTTTTCTTCATTCTCAACTATCACCGAAAACATGCCGTTATCCGATCTACTTTGTATTCGTTTATCGTACAATTTTGTTTGTGGTCGCTCAACTTTTGGTATCCTCTTTACATCGATGTTTTTCATTTCGGTGAGGAATTTGTTAATACTCTCGATCGAATCGAACTTGTCGCGATGCCTGCAGACATTTTGTGCGATTTGATGTTTCGCTTCTGTCTCCCTGCGACTTTGTGAATCTTCGATGGTCTTGTATTTCTGCGAATGAATCTCTTCTCTGGGTTTCTGTCGCGTTACGGATGTTATGTCTGTTAGGCCATCCAAATTCTGAATGCTACTTGTGAACGACACTGCGCTACCGGTAGCAGCGACATTGAAATTGCTTGAACTTATCCAATTAATAACACGATCGAAGTTATATAGCTCGGTGTGTAGCACATTCTTTGAATCTTCAGAATGATTCATATTTATTGACAAAAATTTATTCACTGTTACAAATTCATGACGTTTACAAACATTAATCCTTTTAACAACGTCTACGTGACGGTTGGTAACGCATTTCATTTTTTGAACGTACTTAGGTAACATGATGTACACACAATTTGTTTTTAAATCGTAATTAATTTGGTGCACGTCTTCGTTGTTATCTTTAATAACAATTGATAAATTGTCGCCGATTGAAGGTGCATGAGGAGATGTTCGATTCCCAGAACGTTTGGAACAAGCTTCTGCAAATGAAATGCCATCACCTTGTTCATCAACTTTAGGCACTTCAACAACATCCGGCAACATCGATATCAACTTATCAGTTTGAATGGATGTATCACATTTCGGCACACTTTGTATGGGTGTCAAAGCATCCGTGGCAGCATCAACTTTACAAATACATTTCGATTTACTTGCTTGAGTTTTCTTTCTGTGATTGAATTTGTTCAAAACCACATCAATTTTCATTTGCAACTTTTTGCTTTCAGCGATATACGCGGACTTAACAGTTTCATTGTTACGCGAAACCGAAACAAGAGCATCTTCTTCATGGTGCACGGGAGTAATTAAATTCTTTGTAGAAACATTCAAAATCTCTGAATCACCAATTTTCAAAATCAGCGACTTTGAGTTCTTCCTCTCTTCAAGCGATGACAGACTTAAAAGTTGCGCTGAACTTTCGAGTGGAGTTAAAACTAAGTTCTCAATTTTTTTATTAGGTCGCTTGACGATTGAAAATTTTGACTTTTCAGCGTTTTTAGGAATTCGTACAAGGGAAGGTACAGCTTTTGGATGGGGATTTAAACATTTTCTTGTCGCACTCAACGCGCGCTAATGAAATGACATAAATGTGCTCGTACTTATGCAAAGGAAATAAAAAATATAACTTACCAGTTTTGGATGTTTAATGTGTGGAATTTCACAACGGAACGTGTCATAAATTTGTGTAAGATACGAAACCATTGTACGGAAATCCGGTGTTTCACCTTCAACCATTTCCTCGGGGCTGAGTGCAGATGGTATTCCAAGTTCTTTTTCTAGCAACTCGAATGCCAAATGATTGTTGCTGAGTGGCTCTTCTTCGGTGACCGTACCGTAGTCAAGCAAATCAGGACGATAGTGATTTATTATTGCACATAAAACCCGCCCATCTCTAAAGGACGATGTGATATCGGTTACGGTAAGATCTTCATGCTCTTTTACTTGTTCCTTTATCCAAGACAAAAGAGTATCTGGATCCACGTATGAATCTAGTTCAAACAAAACAATTTCGTAGCAAATGCAGTAAAATAATAACACAAAATGGGTGGGAACTGTCATTATTGTACTAGTAGAACAATATCAATGGACACATTCAAGCGAATTATCCATGAAACGTCGCTTTTTAAGGCGCTTTGTTGCAGCAATCCGCCATTGATGAAGCATTGATGAAGCATCAAGTGCTTTACGGAAGCAGATTTTTTTAATTGCAGCACTGCAACCGCTATAGTTCGCTGAATGCGGCCATTATGTATGATTCCTTACCTCTTCGCCTGCGTTTTTTGGACATATCAACAACAATACTTGGCAATGGTGTCCGATTCAGTTCAATCCTATTAACATCGTCACTATCATACAACGAAAGCACTTGCTGTGGTAATAATAAGTTTCTATTTAAGTTCGGATAACGCGTTGACGGATCAAGTGTGTAGCTCTTGTAATCTCGATTCAAATTCTCTGGCGTTGTTTGCGGAAGCAATCTGTAAATAGACTCGCGTTCCGCCAAAACTTCCAGTGGCGTACAAGAATGCGAACCGTAGCCTCTTATCGCCCAACCGGCATCTAGGGAAGACAAAAATCCACGTGCACAGCCCGAACCAGTTGGCCAAAATGGCTGAAAAAAGATCAATTCAACAATTCAACAATTTTACGATAAAAATAAGTTTATATCAATTGTATTGACCCAATTTCACTGTTTACATGGCGACAATACTTTAGTTAATGTTAGAGTAGCGTAACCAGTCCCCTCAGCCCCCCTAACACAACCTACTGATAAATTCATCTTATTTTGACTTAAATTCATCTTTCTGGCGCTCAAAAGTACTGAACTACTGAACATTAATAAGATAAAAAATAAAATTTCTAAGAAAGTTCTATGCCTTACCTCTAATAAGCTATCACCGACTAGTATCGACATAAGTTTATAACCGTATCTGTCAACAATCCTCGACGCATTTTCAGCTTGATACATCGACGTAAAATCGAACATAGCTACATCTGGCTGTCCATAATGGTTAACAGCAAATTCCAGATCGAGCATATTGTAATTCGTGCTGAATTCGGCTGCTTCCCGGGCGTAGTTCATCAACGCAACCCGATCAACGTTTTCGTGGGCCAACAGTCTTGCCGTATCCTGCAAGTCCTGTTTGATGACGCCCTTGTCGATTAAACTAAGCTTTTTCGCGGTCATAACAAAATAATGCGTATCATCTTTGTAGTAGACAATATTCTCTAAATCAATTCCTGTCTCAGCGTACAAATCCTTAAAGAACTTTTGATTGAATATGAACGCAACACCGCTTATCTCCTCAACACGTGCTTCAGCTTCAGTGCGCTTATTAATGAAGTTTGCTGTAATCGCAATAGCTAATTTGCCGCGAAATTCTTTACGTTTAAAACCTTGCAAAGTGTTGCGTTTCCCATCGGCGCCAACAACAACATCGAATTCGAATTGATTGACTGGATGATCGATCGGTTTAAATTCGGCCTTCCAACCAGTTTCTGAAATGTTGAAAAGATGCAATACATACATATAGGTATTTAATATTAACCGTATGAATGGAAATGAAGCAAGTGCAATAAATTACTTTCGTCTGGGTTGGGTTCAATCACTCGTTCGAAGCTGACCTCCGTGTGAATTTCGACTCCAAGAAGTAGAGCGACCTTAAGTAGAATGCACTGCAGCTGTCGAATGCTGATGTGATCGATAGCGCCGGCACAAAACTTCCCAAAGAATTTCTTTGCGCCAAGTAAACGAAGATCGTCGATGACAAACGGCCACAAGTGGAGTACATTATTTCTCGATATCCTATCACGTTTTTCAACAACCACCTAAGAACCAAATAATCAGAGCAAAGGTAAATATGTAGAATAATTTCTTTTCGCACTTACAACTTTGGCTCCAAGCAATTGAGCTTCAATGGCAGTGCGCAAACCGCAAGGTCCAGCACCTATAATTAGCACCCTTGTGTCGGGACACAACTTCCCTTTGCCGTAACATTTATTATTAGCTCGTAAGTCGAACTTTTTCCACAGAGCTTTGGCGCGCCACGATGTTAGATGTGCCTTCAATTTCGGATAGAATAAGGGCAAGGCGTTGGGCTTCAAATGTAAAAGCTCGCAGATGCTTCGATACGTGCCGAGGATAGTTTTCAACGTGTTCGCATTCAAAAAGGACTCGAAGAAATCATTGGCGCGGGCTGCATCCAATGTTGTCACCGGTCGGCCTCTAACTTGCTCCGCATTCTGTTGTTGTTGATTGAAACGATCCATTTTCTAGATTCTAACCTGAAAGAAAGAAAACAAAAAAAAAGAGTTAAATCGAAGTGTCATGAGAATCACGATAACACAACGCTGGTGTTTTTACTTCACGAATCAAAAGCAATTTAATAAATGTCATTAAAGTTTATACATGAACAACTGCCAATTTCTATACAATATATAAAATGTTGCTAAAGTAATTTGCAATTTATAAAACGCTTTCACGCGCTTCTTGGATGCGTATTAGGTAGGCACAGGCAATCAAGCCTTCTGTAATGCTGCGATTGTGAAAGTCGATTTTTCATTTTCTTCTCCTTCGTTCGTCCGATTAACGAGTTCTACTAACACAAAATATCAAACACAAAAGAACACACAGAACTGTATCAGAGTCGGCTTCACCAAATTGTTTTAACAACAATAAATAAGCGGAAAGAAAATATTTGACCACCAAATTACGAATTCGTCGCATTTAACAAAATCAGTCCCACTCCATCATTCAAACTCGGTCCCGATAACCAGAAAAAATAAAGGACGAACCGAATTTGTACACTATAAAAGTTAAAAACATCTAAAATGAAGTGGGAATTTGTAAGTAGCCATTTGATCTACTCAGTGAAGAACTTTGCAAATTATTTCACTCCAAACTGATAAAAACTTTTCTAGATTTGGTAATCTTGTGACTCGTTTTATTTTTGTGTTAAATGTCCTTGACTAATGACTACAGTACTGATTGAATACCTGCCTGGTGAACAATTATAAATTTGGCTTTTCACCTGTTCGCACAGTTCGTTGTTGAATTGAACAGAATCGTGTTTGCGCGACAAGCAAGACGACGAAGTCAGTGTACTGACGGTCAAAGTAATGCGGCCAAGGCGTGCCTCAGGAAGAACTGCCAATTGACGACGATACGACGATGAGCAAACAGATACAGAGTAATTTTAATTTATTGACAACTAAAGCATTTATGAAAACTGATCGGATCACTTGGAGTCACGTGCGATAGATCACTACTAGTGATCGGAGACCTTAGGAGCGTTCGTTTAGTGATCGAGTCACTGTGACCTAAATTCGAAAACGTATACTTTTCTCTTAATTTCAGTTTTCATTTCGAAATAATTAAACATAACCAAAAAACTCAAGTGATCCGTAATGCCTTGATTACATGTATCGAGTACGGTGGCGACACAGTGTTCTCGGCCGAGCTTAAGATGGCGGGACAGTCAATCGGAGCCGTTTCTATTTACAAGACCGAGTGCCACTGTACTCGTTAAGTGTAATCAAGGCATAAGTGATCAACCTTTTGAGAAGGATCACTTTAGAAGTGATCGGGTTGTGATCCGAATTTCCGAAAACTAATCTAACTTAGGTCACAGTGACTCGATCACTAAACGAACGCTCCTCCTAAGGTATCCGATCACTGATCGATCAGTTTTTGTGCCTTTAGTTGGCTGTCCATGCTCGCAGGTAAAACTGTGTAATTTATGTATTGCCTACTATATAAATGTCAATCATTTAAAATCACTCTGTATAAAAATCGGTGGAATACATATGATATAATTACTAGTTTGATTTGATGTTTATAAGAAAGAGAAACCGCCAATAAAACGAAACTTTTCTCGTTCTTGTCAAATAAGAAGTACCACTTTCTTTTATAATCAGTTTAAAAGAAAAAGAAAAGTTCAATGCGCATTGCGGTTTTTAAGATCAAGTTAAAATAAAACCACTTGAATTGCTTTATGTAAATCAAAAAATCATTTAGAATATTTAATTTTAAATATAACGTAGCTAATTACTAATTACTAATTAGTCAATTATTATTATTATTATAATTCATTAGCTAGTTGCAGAAATTAGTACTTTATGATTCTATTCGCAATTATTTGGAAACTCAAAACATTAATTACAAGGATGAAGAAAGTATGCCCCGTTATTAAGTAATTATTGAAATAATTTCAAATAAAATTTGAAATAGAAATAAATTTTTTAATTTTCTAGTAATTCTTGAAAAGAGTTAACTAGGAATCAATAGCAAAAATAAAATTATGCATATGATTAATTGATTTTTTTCTGCACATATTTAGTTATATGGTTACTATTAGCATTTTTGAGTGAACTTGAGTGAAAAAACTCACTACCGTGAGTTATAGATTTTCATAAATCACTGCAATTAAATAATATTGATCGAGTATTAAAGTTCAACAAGATTTAACGAATTTGAAGTGACCGATCCAACTTATCTATATGATCTAAGATCTCGAAAGAACCCGAAGAATTCCGACCGTAGTCCATGTGTATCGCCCGCCATATTGCTACAGCTGTCAGTTAGGGCACGTTCGTTGCTTCATTGAGAAATCACAATTTGTATTTTGTGTTAGAAATAGTG
>JARJEB010023316.1:0-23054 GCA_030264535.1 Liometoxenus newtonarum
AGCACAAATTTGACATTTTAGGAATTAATTTCTCACGAACTATGCACCCTACGAGAAAATGTTATAGATATTGAAATGTAGAGAATTCAGATCTCTACCAGAATTTATTTCCATTTTCCAAATTATTTTCATTAATTCCTCTCTTTGTACTGAATCAAATGCCTTTTTGAAATCTATGAATATTATATATAGTTCTGCATTGTATTCTCTTGCTTTTTCTAGTATTTGCTTTATTGTATGTATAGCATCTATTGTAGATCTTCCCCTTATAAATCCATTTTGATACTCCGGTATATTAATTTTGCTTATTAGTTTATTTTGTATTGTGGTTGTTAGTATTTAATATTTATTGTTCAGTATTGATATTCCTCTGTAGTTGTCGCATTTTTGCTTGTCACCCTTCTTATATATTGGGTATATTTGTCCTTTCCTCCATTCTGTCGGCATCTTTTTCTCTTTCCAGACGTTTATTATTGTCTCCGCTATTTCATCTTGTAATTTACTTCCTCCATATTTTATTTATTCATTGTTTATTCTGTCAAATATGAATGTTACTCACTCATACTTTCAATCTTATTATTTCTAGTATTAATTTCAAGTTGTAGTATTTCAGTCTAGCAAGAGATCATTCAATATTCTAATATTGATTTGATTTATATTTTGCTGTCCAATTTGCAACTAATACATTGGTGCAAAAGCCACTTTTCGAGACATTTTTACATCATTTTTACGATCGGTGTAGTTGGAAAGTTTTGAAAATTTTGAAAATCAAAACTATGACAGCGGAAAGCTTGTATAACTGAATAAATACAAATCAATGAAAAATGCTGTTGTGAATAGAATCTTCTAACTTTGGGCGACTTGCCGACTTTAGGTTTTATATCTCAATTTTAGGCAGCCATTGTAAGTTAAAACCGAGTTTAAGACATGTTCTTTACTTTTCGTCACTTCAATTCCAAATTGACAATTCTGGTGCAATCAGTAGAAGAGTTAATACTTGAAAATTACAAATTAATTACTTCGCTAATCAGGAATATCCGCATTTTCCTCTAATCCGGTAGGTAGCCCTTTAGCAGTACAACTTGCTAAGTACCATGACATATTTGAATAATTGTTACATCAACATATACTTTTTACATTGCCCCAAGCAACAATATAAATAATTTGCTCACTGTCGTTTTAGATTTAGTATAGTGTTGTGTTGCATGTCTCATGTTGGTAATTCGAACTACAATTTATTTACGTTTTTAATTGAGGTCCTGTTACATAACATAATGTAATGCGAGAACAAATTTACAAATGAAAGCCGCATCGTGTACATACCGTGCGATTATTTTACCGTCGAACATAGCATGTGCTATGTTCCTATGTTCGACGGTAAAATAAACGAGTCAAACTCATGGCAACGGGGATTTGTATTGCTAAAGACACACCGACGGATGGGGAGAGAGTGGGGATGACAATGTATTGTACCGACGGAAGGTATTGGCCTTTCAGGATATTTTATGGAAATAAATAGCGAACAGTCCTCAAACTATTATTTCGTGATATTTATTATTTCTACCTTTTCTTCGGTTGTGTTAATGATTGATGAACAATGTGTGAACAATCAATTCAAATTATGACAAGGAACAACATTGACAACTGACAGTAACTGCATGATCATACAAATTACTTTGATGGTGCATCGCCCCTGCCAATGTCCCCACTCTGTCCCAGTCCGTCGGTGTGTCGTTAGCAATACAAATCCCCACTGCCTTGAGTTTGACTCGTTTATCTTACCGTCGGACATAGGTACCCTGCTATGTGGGACGGTAAAATTATCGCACGGTCGCACGGTATATGAAATAAATCTCCTTGCAAAATATCAGTCGGTTTATAATAAAAAAAAGATACAAATCCCCACTGCCTTGAGTTTGACTCGTTTATCTTACCGTCGGACATAGGTACCCTGCTATGTGGGACGGTAAAATTATCGCACGGTATATGAAATAAATCTCCTTGCAAAATATCGGTCGGTTTATAATAAAAAAAAAAGAAAATATTATTTTTCATTTTAAGTTTAAGCACATGATTATTTACTATTTGTACTATACCTGAACGAATAGATCTTTAAGTTTCTTAACATTATCTTAACTTTTACCAGGCCCGTAGCTAGGATATTTTTCGGAGAGGTGTTCGGTGTTTTGAATAATACATAGGATAAATGTAATATGAATTTATATATAAAATAAAAAATGCGATTTTAAAATTTGGAAAAAATGCGATAATACAATCCTGGCCTTTGGAGGGGGGGGGGGGGGGGGGTTTGAACACCCCAAACTCCCCCATGGCTACGGCCCTGAGTCTGACTTTTACTATACATCAAAAATTAAACGTATCTCTAAGTTTACATCAATTCAATTAGTAAAACACTTGTGTAATGTTTACTTGATATAAATACACCTACAAAATAGGTGTATAAAAATACACTTTCCTTGATTGGAATTCACCTATCGTCTCCAATTTAAAATAAATTCCCTGTTTGTTTGGTTATGAATCACGATACATGTAAGACTCTTTTCTACTTTCTGTGATTCATATGGTCTATGTCTTATGTCTTTCTTCATATCCTGCATTATAATTTTCTAATCAATACATTTTGAATTCCATTTACAGTGATATACAACTTTAGGCCAGATGAACATGAAAAGTTATGTGTTCATGTCGGCGAATCATTGCATTTGCTGCGTGAAATCGATGCGTGGTATTATGGATACGTAATCCATAACAATCGGGAGTATGGATATATTCCCAAAAGTTACGTGAAGGTCATTGAATGCCAGATTGAACATGACGAACCGACATCTACATTTATTTTTCCAGATCAGCCTCCTATCGTGCACGAAATCACATTGGTGCTGCGAGAATGGAGTTCTTTATGGAAAAGTTTGTATATTGTATGTGTCTATTGCTATTACTTTTGGAACGGGATTTTGTTTCTGGGCGTATAAGGCTGGCGAAAAGAGAGTTTAATATGTAATAGCTATGTTATGGCTACTAATGTCAAATGTTGGAATTTTGTCGACGCCATATTAGTCACCAAATTTTGTGGTTGTTTGTGTATATTACTGTTTTGAACGTTTTTATGTTCTCAGAGAGTTACTTTCTACATATTTTGTGCTATTTTGTTGATAGTACCGATACTTATCGATAAAGACGTATGAAAACATTGAGGTTGTACAAAGTCTCACATTGTCTCTTAAAGCTGATGAATTACAACTCACAACATAACAAAATGAAACCATTGCAAGGTCTAATATTAATTTAAAAAGTGAAACACTCAAAATATTTCTCGAAACTCAAAACCATAAACAAACCAAGTATGCAACTTGTTGTACACATTGGGTCATGGAGACCGGTATGGCGTCTGCGCGTAGTCACTACGCTTGCGCATATGTAATGTTTTCATCCAGGTGGAAATTTTGACGTCATATTAGAATATCTAATTGACAAGAATGTGATTAATATGGCTGCCATTTGTTAATTCATAAAATGTCCGTACGGTGTGTTAGTGTCTATGTAAAAATGTATGGATAATATTTAGTGACCTCTCAATTCCATATTAAACTTTCTGTTTACGTGTCGCTGAGAAATAATCCCGGCCTTGATTAGGTGATTAGAAATTATTAAATTAAAATTCATATCAACATAAACTGTTACAGAGCAAAAGAGAAGAATTTGATAAACTGCTTAAGCATATATGGGACCTTATCAATTACCGTAGTAAAATTATAAGCGGCACCTTACCGGTTGATGAATTAAAAGAAGTAACTCGCGAGGCAACGAAGGAAATCGCTTTAGGCAATAAAATATTACAATTAGACTTGGTTGTACGTGATGCAAATGGCAATACGATCAATCCAGATGAGACCAATACAATTACTCTCTACAATTATCACATGAACGCGACAGAATTGTTAAACAATAAGGTACATTGCAATTACTTGTTTCTACATTTTTTAATAATTGATTTTATTTTTTAGACTGAATGTAAAGAGCCTAAATCCTCTATAACACGGCACTTCTCTCATATATTTGTTGTAAGTGTCAAGAATTTCACGTACAAAATGACGGAAGATGCAGAATTGTTAATGTTTCTCTACGACGCAAAAGAAGGACGTGCTATAACAGAAAACTACGTCGTCCAGTGGTCGAAAGAAGGTCTTATGGCTGATCTAGACAAAATCAACAATCTCAAAGTGATGTTCACCGATTTAGGCAAAAAAGATCTAGAACGGGAAAAGGTATATTTAGTGTGCAATGTTATAAGAGTTGGAGCAATGGATTGCAAAGAACCCGATCATCGAAGATCGTCAACGCAAAATACTTCGACACATAAGAAATCGTCAGCTATCCCAATGCGACGGCCTTGTGGCGTCGCCGCTAAAGATATTACTGACTTCATATCCAAGAAAGTCGATTCCGATTTAGATAAAGATTTCCCCGTGCCATTCTATAATTGTGAAAAGGACAATTTAGAACAAACCTTGAAAAGGATAATGAATAAAGAAGAGAATAAAAGTGAAAATCGTGCCCATTCATCGTTGCACATTGGGGTTAAACTTTTACATGGTGACATTAAACAAGTACGAGACGAAAACCCGCATCTAGTCCTAGGAAACGTGAATATTGCACGTAAAATGGGTTTTCCCGAAGTGATACTTCCAGGCGATATTCGCAACGATTTGTATTTAACATTAATGTCCGGTGAATTTCCAAAAGGGAATAAGAAAAGCGATAAGAACATTGAAATTACGGTAACTGTTTGTGATTCGAAAGGCGTCGCCATTCCCGGTGTTATTTTCATTGGCGATTCTAAACATCCAATGGATAGTTATCATTCGGTTATATATTACCATGACGCAAAACCGCAATGGTTTGAAACTTTTAAAGTTGCAATACCTATCGAGGAATTCAAACTGAGTCATATTAAGTTTACCTTCAAACATCGATCATCAAATGAAGCAAAAGATAAGAGCGAAAAACCTTTTGCTTTCGCTTATGTCAACTTAATGCAAGACGATGGTACGACTTTGAAAGACGATAAACATTCTTTACATGTTTACAAGTACGATTATAAGAAATTCATCGAAGGTATTGTTTATATTGATGATAAAATTAATTATATCAAGTTAGCAAGTACAAAACGGGAAGATTCAAACAAGAATCCTCAAATTAATGGAATGTTATTAAGTAACAAAGATAATTTCACTATATCAAGTAATATTTGTTCAACGAAACTTACACAAAATGGTGAGTTTATTTCGTACTTGTAAAATAGAAAATATTTACTAATAAATTTTCTGTAATTTTAGTTAATTTATTGGGATTGTTAAATTGGACAACAAACACTAGCCCATTGGAACAAACTTTACACAATTTAATGCAAGTTGAAGGCGAAGAAATCGTAAAATTTTTGCAGGATATCCTCGATACGCTATTCAGTATTCTTATGAATTTTAAAACACGAAGTCAGTACGATAAGATTGTTTTTGATTGCTTGTTGCATATCACGGGGATTGTGAGCAATGATTGGCGCTATCAACACTTCGAACCCGTACTAAATTTATATATTAAAAAGAATTTTTCAGCTACATTAGCTTACGAGTATGTATCCTCGATTACTTTATTTATTAGAGGCCCTACACACGCTCAGACTTAACTTAAGTCAAAACCTTCGGTCCTCGTTTGCGCAGACAAGTCGGAGCGTGTAGGATCAGAAGAGGCTGAATATGCTACTTCTGGAGGCGCCCGATATTTTTGGTCAAAACCGCACAAATTTTGGGCTACACAGTCAAGTCTAGAGTTAAGTCTGAGCGTGTGCAGGTCCACTGAATCAAAAACTGTGTAGTTTTTTTCGCAAAACTGCAGTTCAGTCAAAATCACACGAATTTGGGTTGCGCAGTGTGGAGGCAAAATCGCAGTTCATTCAAAACCACAGTAATTCATACGGTTGCGGACTAAATTAAGTCTGATCGTGTGTCAATTGAATCAAAAACTATAGTTTTGAGGCAAAACCGCAGTTTAATCAAAACCACACGAATTTGGGCTGCACGGTTTTGACTAAGTTAAGTCTGAGCGTGTGAGGGTACCTTTATATATGCGGCAGGAAAACTGATAATTTTGAAAAATGTTTGAATTTATTTTTTATAAACTAATTTTCTAATTGATCGTTACGTCTGTCAAATCTCCGCTTCTCTCTGGTAACGGCTATCTGTCTCAAGGAGTACCTGAAAAGTATTGTCTATTCTAATTTATAACGTTTTCAAATTTCAATCAAAATTTCTTGTTTCCCTGTCGTACTCGGTATTATTCCATTTACGAATTGAAATTTTATTTATAAATTAACTTCTGTTATGTTCCTTTGTTTTTTTTAGGAAAATGCTTCTAGTTCTGTGCGATCTTATATCCAATACAGAAACAGATAATCAAATGAAAGTATTCAGAACAATGAAATCCTTCCAATATATAATGCGTTTCATCACACAATCACGTTTGCTTCATATGGAACTGAATGATGATACCTTGGCCATCGTTGAATTTAACGATAGCATGAACAATTTATTTAATGCGTTTATTGATTTGATGTCCCAAAGTGATGATCATTTGCTACGAGAACAAGGTGCCTGTTTGAAATACTTACCTGGAGCAATACCTGACATATTGAATGTCTTCGATGCAATAACTTTAAGGTAATAAAAGTGTTTTTCTTTTTTTAAAAGCTCGAGACTGCATGACATCGCTGCACCGTTTGTAGCTATCATGCAGCATTGAATTGTCTATATTTTCGTTATTATTTCAAATAATTTGCGGATATAGTTTGTCGATTAAAATTCTGAAAATTGCGCTCACTAAAAAG
The DNA here is from genome assembly GCA_030264535.1 of Liometoxenus newtonarum. Lineage (NCBI taxonomy): Eukaryota > Metazoa > Arthropoda > Insecta > Coleoptera > Staphylinidae > Liometoxenus > Liometoxenus newtonarum. The sequence continues at coordinate 6,902 of JARJEB010023316.1, forward strand.
ATAACGAGGAATTTATTTTTGATTAAATTTTGCTCAAATTATCCGAACAAGTACAATTTTCAGTTTTCAAACTGTCACACTGTCGGTAATTGAGGGGGGAATGAAATCCAAAAAAAATATGTAATGCATTTTATATGGGCGTCTATGGGCACATCTTAGTGATCGCGTTTTAAATATTTTTTGGATTACATTAACAACTCAATTACTGAGAGCGTGTCAGTTTGCAAAGTGAAATCTGTTATTTTAAGTAGAGATGAGCGGTGGAAAGTTTCCATTTAGGACATTTAAGTGGACATAACGACACTTTCATAAATGTCCGGTAGTGGGAGACACGCTGATTTGGCGCCAAAATCCAGGCACAAAAGGCCAATGTCACAAATTAATCGTGTTGTTTTAAGACTCAAATTTGCCAAAGTTTCATCCTACAGTTTTGGAATTTTTATTATAAAAGTGAATAAGTATTGTCCGTTTAAGTGTTGTAAATGTCCTTTATTTGAAAATAGGTCTGATTATTGATGTCCTGAAAAAGAGATGGGCGATGGAAAGTTTGTATTTTGGACATTAGGACATTTAGGGACATGTCAGTGGACACGACACTTTCATTAATGTCCATAAATGTCCGGAGGTGGGGGAAACGTTGATTTGGGACACAAAGGCCCAAGGTCACAAATTAACCTTAAAAATAAAACATTGTTAGCGTAGATTCGAACATGAAAAGTTCGAGGAAAAGTTTCATTCTACAATTTTGAATTCTTATGAAAAAATGTCTGATGATTAATGTCCAAAAATGCCCGGACATTTATTCCGACACCTATTGGAATAAATGTCCAAAAAATCATTTCTAATATTATAAACGAGTTTTAATATGAAATTTGCACTTGCAATGATTATTTGGACATTTTTTAAAATCTTTTTAGTGACCTGTTCCATTTTTAGAATTTCAATCGGTGAATAATTGAAATAATTATGAAAACATTGCCCGATTCTACACTGCGCGTACCGTTGTACTCTTAAATAAATAAAAAAGTTTTATTTGTAGTGAAAAACTATGTACATTATTTGAAAGAATGCCATCAAATCGACTAACAAAACAAAAAGTAATGACAATGAACGAAATTGTTCATAGCCAGTTGTTCAAAGATGTTGACTGCAGAAGAATATTGTTGCCAAATATTATTCTACAATTAAAAATTCTTTTGGAGGAAAATCAAGAGGTAAGTTAATTGTTTTTTTTTGTTTGTTTGTTTACAGGATGTAAATAAATGAATCAAACGCGAAAACGATTCAGAACTGTTGCTTTCATGCATAATTATGTTATGATGTATACCGTGCGTTTATTTTACCGTCGAACATAGCATGTGCTATGTGTTCCTATGTTCGCAGTTAAAATAGACGAGTCAAAGTCATGGCAGTGGGGAGGAGAGTCGTATTGCTAAAGACACACCGACGGAAGGAGAGAGAGTGGGGATGTGCGACGGACGACGACACCCCACGATGACAAGTCATTGCACCCGAGTGTAACAATCAATTCAAATTTGACAAGAAACAAAATAGACAACTTACAGTGACGACATCAGTTTGACTCGTTTATTTTAGCTGCGAACATTTCATACGCTAAAATAAACGCACGGTATATTTAAGAAGCAAAATTGACAACTTACAGTGACGACATCAGTTTGACTCGTTTATTTTAGCTGCGAACACTGCATACGCTAGATGCTATGTTCCATGGTAAAATAAACGCACGGTATATTTATCATAAGGGTACTTGTTGCTAGCGCAAATATGAAATTTCTAGCTTTTGTGTCTTGCCCAATTATGTGTGTGAACATTTTCATTCGCTTTTTGTACATATTTGCAAAATGACATGGTGCTTATTTCTTGGCGATGCTTTGTCAACCGAATATGTTTCGATGATGCACAATGAGTGTTGCTCTTGGCCACCGACAGCATTTTTCCGTTCTTCTGTACTGTTTCAACAAGCCACGTTTGTCACAAACACACCGTTTACAAATACATATTCACATTGTAATATAAAACTGCATGTACGTACCTATATTTGGGAATGTGGTACCCTTTTAGCATAGTACATGGATTTGTGGCATGTTGTGTTATGGACGGTTTATGATTGACACAATATAATTTAACTTAGGAAATAATCGATAAGATGTAAATATAAGGCCCTGTGTTCATGATTGATGACGTAAGCTATAACATTGTACAAGCGTGCGTGCCAAAAATCAAAAAAATAACCTAAAAATGACAATCGGCATTCGAGGTCATCATATTCGTCATCATGTCACAGGTAGTTGAACAGTCATGTTTCAACCTGATTGGCTAAGAATAAGAAATATTCCATAAGGGTTGAGAGTTGGCGAACTTCTCTGTCAAGCGCTTAGGTTAAGGGATTAATTCCGCAATCATAAACTATAACATGGCAATTCACATACTATTAATATTATGTAAATCACAAACAGGCCTTTACTATTTTTTGTGTTTGTCTATTGTTGCCGAGATTGTTGCATTATTGTGCATGATCTAGTTTTAGAAATATTTGTTTCCTTCCTTCCAACATATTTTTTTTCCGACATTCTTTTTAAATTTTATTAGTTCTGGCAAAAGATTAGTGAACTAAAAACCAGTGATGGCAATTGCACCAGGTGCAATGAAGAATGCCTCAATTAGGTGGATTTCGCAAATAATATTCGTCAGATTCAAATAATTTTACATTTTAAGGTTGTGGTGGGAATCTGAATGCACCCTCAGGGTGCAAACAGGCTTGCCATCACTGCTAAAAACTAAAACTAAACATTTAAGTTGATTCTGCATGTTAAGGAATAAGTTAATTTATTTAAGAATCAACCTAAACGATTAATTAAATCTTTGGTTCTTGGTAATTGTTCATTAATATTTTAACATGTAATGGGTTTATTTGTACTGATAATATATGGTAATCAGATCTTTTTAATTTTCTATTCTATTAGTTTTAATTGTAAAAATTATTTTCATTGATAATGGTATTTTATGTAGTAGAGAGTAGCAACAATAATTTGGTGTTTTGTTTTAAATATGTATTTTTGAGTTTGTTGTGGTAAATGTGGGCATTATACAATTCATACAGGACACAAACAAAGGCGGAAGTCAGACTGGTCGACGAATAAAACAGAAGTCAGTGGCCAAGGTGGCACTTGTGCTCGGCATATCTAAGCAAAGTATTACACAACATACGGGAAGCACGAGCACCGATGAGGTGATCAACTTAAAAACAGAGGTTCTTATACTAACAGCATGTTTATTATTTATCATTAAAATTTACGTAGTTTTTTGATCAACAATTTATTGATTTCAATCGCAAAAACTTTGATCAAAGGACTACATCTTCCAGAATATTTACGTTCATGATTTCGCTAGCAGGTAATTAAAGTATTATGCAAGATGGATATATTCTGGAAACATTTCATTCAATGCTTTTTAAAAATACTAAAATATCAGCACGACATATGTAAATACAAACTCCATTGCTTCATATACTGACTATTCTGGCAAAAAACACTGGATAATTTGAAAAAAAAAACAGTTTGTAAGTCTACATCAATTATCTCCAGTGATTGAAAGAAGTAGTCTGTATATTCATTGGCAAATACTGAAATATGTATCGAGACAGTGTTGGCATTTGCACCGGGTGGAAACGTTTATGCACCCAATGCATCGGGTGCATTCATCTAATAAGATTCGTCAGATTGAAATAATTTTAAATTTTAAGGTTATGGCGGTAATCTGATTGCACCCTCAGGGTGCAAAACGTTTGATTGCACCCGTTGCAAAAGCTGTTTATTTGCACCGGTGCAAACCAGCTTGCCGTCACTGTATCGAGATGCCCATTCCTTATTTGTTTATTTCTCACAGATGGAATTATGCATGAACACTTTGGGTGACATCCTCGACTTACTCTTCCACATCGATGCGGCTGAAAGCTTCGATAGCATCAACGAAATCGTTTTTGTTCTTTTGCGCACCGTCAGTCAAAGTTACATAAAATGTGACAAGGAAACTTCTCAAGCGGTAAGATCTCAAAAGCTTTTCTATTTATAATTACAAAAAGTGATAAATTTTGTTGTTTCAGAAATACTTAGCTGCGACGTTAATCGATATATTTCGTCAAATGACCGAAAAACATTATGTTGCATACATAAATTCATCATTATTTGTGACGCCAACAGATATTCTGGATTTTATAATAGAAATCATGACGATTTTCAAAGAATTTGTTGATTCAAATTCTAAGATATTCCCCGATGATTGGTGCGAAATGAAAATGCTACAAAATTCTGTAATCATAAAAGCATTGCGTTTCTTCTCCCATACAATTAGAGATCACTTCTCGGAAAATTTTAATAATCAAGCATGGAGTAATTTCTTTCAATGTGCGATTAGTTATATGGGACAACCAGCTTTGCAATTAGAAACATTTACATCGAATAAACAAATTCGAATTATAAAGCGTTATAAAGATATGCGTCGGGAGATGGGCTTCGAAGTGCGTTCAATGTGGTTTAATTTAGGCCAACACAAGCGCCGTTTTGTGCCTAGCCTTATCGAAAATGTATTAGAAATGACTTTGATACCAGAAAATGAGTTAAGAAAGGCTACAATTCCCATATTTTTCGATATGATGCAATGCGAATTTTATTCTTCGAACATTGAATTTGAGAGTTTTGGTGATACAATCAGAAATTCCAAACATGTGAAGGGCAATTTCAACGAATTTGAACGAGAAATGATAATCAAATTAGATACACTTTTCGAAGGTGGACGAGGCGACGAAGATTATAAAATATTATTTCACGATATTATGATTGCCCATTGCAGTCAACATTCACGGTTAAACGAGGCGGGAACGAAATTTGTTAAGACCTTAACAAGTCTCATGGAACGACTACTATTGTATCGTTTTACAATGAACAATGACAACAAAGAAAACAAAATGTTGTGTATAGTCAATTTACTGGATTTTTACTCAGAAATTTCACGCAAGGAAATGTACATTCGTTACGTGTACAAATTGTACGATTTGCATCTTGAACTTGGTAATCATACAGAAGCCGGGTATACTTTGGAACTTCACTGTGACTTGTTGAAATGGTCCAATGAGCCTTTACCACCTCAGTTGAAAAGTAGCAAGTACGATAAAGCATCCACACATATAGAACTCAAAGAACTACTTTGCACAGACATCATTGAAAACTATGACCGAGGCGAAATGTGGGAGTCCGCGATAGAAAGAACAAAAGAGCTCATTAAACAATATGAACAATTGTATTTCTATGACCTTCTTAGTCCTTTGCATAAGAAAATGGCAGATTATTATCACAAAATCATGAGCAAAGTTCGTGGCGTACCGGAATATTTCCGCGTGGCATACTACGGTTACGGATTCCCGAAATTCTTACAAAATAGAATGTTCATATATCGGGGCACCAGATACGAACGGCTTGCGGAATTCAACAATCGCATTTGCAGAGAGTTTCCGAAAGCGGAACTGTACCACAAATTAACGCCACCAGATGAATCAATAAGGCAATCTTCGGGTCAGTATTTACAAATCAATAAAGTGGATGCAATTGAAGAAGATAATGATAGGTTCAATGGCCAGTTGGTATCGGATCAGATCGCCAATTATTATAAATGGAATAGCGTTACAAAGTTTCAATTCTCACGTCCTATTAATCGCAAAGATGCATTGTGTGAAACTTCTAACGAATTTGGCAATCGTTGGATTGAACGCACAATACTTACAACTGAACATTCATTTCCACATATATTGTGTTGGTACCCGGTCAAACACGAAGAAATTGTTGAACTTACACCAGTACAGATTGCCATCGAAACTATGGAAAACAGTAATATGGAATTGAAAAGTTTTTATAAACGTTACAAGGAAGACGCTACAGAATTGGCTGCTGCTCATTTGGGACTCAAGCTAAAAGGTAATAAACAATTAATACACCAAATATTTACAGGAATGGTTATCACTCTGGCCAGATATCAGCTCCCTCGTGGTCTAATTGGTAGAACACTGCGCTAGATATGCTAGAGGTCTGGGTCCGATCCCCAGCGAGAGAGATAACTTTTCTTGTGAATTTAAAATATTTATAGTGATGGCAAGCCGGTTTGCACCGGTGCAAATAAACAGTGTTTGCACCGGGTGCACCGGATTCCCGCCATAACTTGAAATTTAAAATTATTTGAATTTTATGAATCTTATTGGCGAATTGAATCCCATCCAATGGTTTCACCGCATGCATTCGGTGGATTCATCATTGCACCCGGTGCATTGCTTCCGATATGCCACTGTAAAGTACTTAGAGTAGTTCCGACCTGCTCAAAATAGTTGCGAACTACTCAGAGTAGTTAGAGTGACATATCAAACGTATAAAATGGGTTCAAACGATTTCACTCAATCAATTATTTACACCGAATGCACCCAATGGATGTGAATTCTCTATGTTCACACTTATGCCCTACCACCCGGTATATTAAATATTAAAATATAATTTAATTAAGGAATATTGGAACCATCTGTAATGGGCGGAATAACAAATTACGAACAGTATTTCTTCACTCCGAAATATAGTGAAGCACACCCAGAGGAAGTTGAAAATATTGCAAGATTAAAAGAACTAATAGCTGAACAAATACCTCTTCTTGAGTTGTGTGTCGAAATGCATAAATCAATATCAAGTGAAGCTTTACAACCACTTCATCAATTGCTGGAGGAGTGTTATTCGAAAAAACGAACAGAAGTTCATGCAAAATACGGCATAAAGGTTAGTCAAAATTGTTAAATTTTATGGAATTAAATTAATATAAAAATTTTAGGATTGTAATCAATTTAAATCCGAGGTTGAAGTTAGATTAAGAAGAGCAAATAAACTGAATGGAACCGAAAGTAAAGAAAGTGAAACTCAAAATTCGCATGTCGAGTAAGTCATGTATTTTCTATTCTTGTAACTATTGTCTTGATTGCTTTATTGCTTGAGTAGTTATTACTCTTCCCTTTATATGATTGGTGTAGTAGGCTGCAATAATAGGTGAGCTTTCCAAAAACTCATTACCAATTACATTCCATTTAAAAGTAAAATTTTCTTTTCATTTTTCTTTAGTTAATGTTTATGATTTGAATAGTGTTTTGGTTTTTTGATTTATGTTCGTTGTTCTATGTAGTAATCTTGGTACTAGAAGTCGTGTCTCGAGTATAACACGGGCGCAAGTGCAATCGTTCAAAAACTTAACGTCGAGCTTTAACTTTAGCGCTTCATCAACATCGCAAAACGAACTAAACATTTTCAGGTTTGTAGACATTTACAGCAAAATATTCATGTTGTTGTGCATGAATAATTTTCGTTATTGTTAAGTGGGTAGTGAATGCAATTGTTTCATTGTTTTCGTTTTATTTTAATGGGGGAGAGTAACTGCACCAAATTTAATTCACATTTTCATCGATTTTTCCAGACGAACTGCACGAAATGGGGTATCAGTTACTAACTATTAATAAATATTTAAATTCAATTCTGCCATAGATACTAACAAAAAGCACTATTTATAATATTAATGTATTGCATTCTCTTAATGGAACGTCTAAATTTCCCAGGTGAATGAATCACTTTTCTTAATTTCTAAACCCATTGCAATCGATTGTTTTCCTTTACAGTAAACCCACTTTATCCTCTTCAAGAAGTTTGCTTCTTTCACCGACAAGAAGTCTGAGCAGCACCCCATCTACTTTAAAGAAAAACAAAATTAAGGACAAACGCAGATCGAGTAAAACTGAGTCAACAATAAGTTCGTCTTCAATTACCACACAATGGTATACTTCAGATGTTGAAAATTCCATTACAGCTGCACCATCACCACCTAATGGTACACCAATATTTGAGTTACGCCAAGAGGTATTAGTTTTTACCAATTTAAAAAAGAAAAGGTAAAAACAATGTTTGTATACTTTTTCAGTTAACTCCCAAGAGACCTTTGAGATCTGAAGTAGAAAAAGAAAAAAGGTTGAGTCGTCCTTCAAGTGGACAATTTTCGCGACCTTCTAGTCTTTCCATAACTCTACGAGCTACTTCAAGTTCAGGTACATCAAGTAATCGCGATTCAATTGGTACGTAATAAAAAAATATAAATAATAATATTAGGGTTGGCATGCGGGTTTGCATTGGGTGCAATCAGATTCCTCCCATAATCTTAACATTATTTGAATATGACGAATCTTATTGGCGAATAATACGCCATCCAACGATTGCACCCAATTGCTACATAAACGTTCGTACCCCGTGTGAATGCCATCTCTAATTAATATATTATTCAATAGAAATAATAGAAAATTTTAATGAACAATGCACTTTAGGCACAACTGATTCTTCAGTGAGTGAAGAAGATCTGCCTCCACCTTTACCAGCAAAGTTACGGGAACTTGATTGCTTACGTGAATCGAATGCTCCCGTTATAATTAATCATCCGCTGAATTACGATATTGCTCCACTTATTATTGAACCAGTTTCCTTGGTTAGTATTAATAAAGAAAGTGCGAAGCCACCGACTCCACCGCCCAAGCCTCCAAAGAAGAAGACGCAATTGTAATCTTCCAATTTGTTTTGTTACGTACCCAATTTAGAAACTCATAATGCAATTGTAGAACGTAGAACCATGACAAACAATATTCATTTATTCAGATGGATGAACAAAAATTAGTTACCATTCGTGCCATTACGTGCCTCTTAGTATTAAAATGCACACATTTAACTTTATAAACTTGCAAGGATGCAAAGCGCGGTGTTAAGTTTTAACCTCGGTTTTAACGGACCTAATCAAAAAGCAATTATAATATTTCTGTACATTATATTTAGATGTATTTAAGAACAGTATACTTTTCTATTTAATATTAACAACCAAAGATATTGTATTTTAGATAAATTAATAACTTCATAGAACAAGAGTATTTGTGTATTAATTTAATACTGCTTCTTACGTATACACCTAAAAAAATGCTGCACCATATGTCCTAATGTTCCTATGCCTTCTCCACTAATTAATTGAAAGTAAAAGTAAGCAGACGTCTTTACCAGAAACATCGTTCTTATACATATAATTGCTGACGCTAGCTAGGCTCACCCCTTGACTGGTCGGAAGTTAAATGCACAATATTTCTGATATAGCAACTCGGTGCCTTCGGTGGAAAACTCGGTAACGCATGTAAACAAAACATGCACCCGCCCTGCAAATCCATCATTACGAGTAGCCTTAGACATAATTTCTACCAGGATCAAGTGAAGGTTATTAGAATGATGGATGACGTTTAAAAATCTCTGGGCTCACCGGCTAGGATCTATAAATTTTGCGAATTTGCAATTGATTTTTAGCCACGTCGTACTAAGTGAGCAATTTTTTAACTTTCTTGTTTGAAATAGGGAACGAGGAATAATAAAACTATAAAAAGTAATATCCTGTACACTTCAACTTTAGGTAAAGTTTATAACTTTACTGCGTTAAATTCAACTTAACAAAAGCAACTACTTATTTCTTATTTGCAAAATGAAAGAAAATCACATAAAACAATGAATTAGAATTATTTATCAATTTGCTTAAAGCTCTAAGCTTAATACTGATGAGCAATATCACCTTAAGCCGAATGTGGTGGGTCATCATTTCTGAAAATTACAAAATGTTTCAAATTAACAATGAAATTTCACTTCATTTCAAATAATCAAGGGAACAAGGAATGGCAAGCCGGTTTGCACCGATGCAAATAAACACGACTTGCACCCTTTTTCATCGTTGCACCGGGTGCAATCAGATTCCCGCGATAGCCTTTAAATTTAAAACCGATTGCACCAGGGATTGTACCGAATGCATCCAACTGGTGTATTCAATCAATGCACACACACACACACACACCCGGTGGAAATGCCATCCTTTATTAACATGGTCCACTTCCATTTGGTGAAACTGAATTGGAACAGTGTGTTTAGGTTTACTTACCTATCCTTAGGCTCCTTTTCAGGTTTATTTAAATCATTTAACGGCAACTGTTTAAATAATTTTGATGGCTTGTTATTGGGATTGTTACGTTGTGGAAATGGTACATTTGATGAAAACGGTGGTGTCCAACTAAATGCAGAAGAAGTTGAAGCTACAGGACAATCTAAACGTTAAAAGTTAAAAGCTTAAATGACGTCTTTTTATAAAATTATATTGACTTAACTTGACACACCTTGAGTTGTAAAGCCAAGAGTTGGTATCGAAGCACCTATACCAGACTCCCAATCTTCCGTTTCAGGCAAAGAAATAGTAGGAGCGCGAAGTAATGGCAGTTGCTGTGGATTATTCAAATTGTTAATTCCTGGAAGTGTATTCGACGCATTTGATGATTGTTTCAATTGTTTATTGCGCACAGCCTTAGTGGTAGTCTTCTTGTTGAGCTGATCATGTTCTGGATAGCAGTTAATTGATCTCAGAAAAGATTCAAGGGGTCCCATGACTGATTCCTAGAAGAATATTAACGTATTTACAACGCGCATTGTGCAAATACTTAATTTCAGTGATGGCAAGTCAGTTTGCACAGGTGCAAATAAACAGGGTTTGCATCCGTTTGCACCGGGTGCAATCAAACCTTTCCACCTTGCGGGTGCAATCAAATTCCCGCCATAACCTTGAAATTTAAAATTAATTGAATAGAGTTATTGGCGAATTACACGCCATTCGATGCATTCATCATCGCACCCGGTGCATTACTTCCGATATGCCACTGTAAACTACTCAGAGTAGTTCCGATCTGTTCAAAGTAATTGTGAACGACTCACAGTAGTTAGAGTGACATAACGAACGCATAAAATGGGTGCATTCGGTGCATTAAAACATTGCACCCGGTGCTTTGGGTACATAAACGTTTGCACCCGGTGCAAATGCCATCACTGGTTTAATCTAAATTTACAAAAATCAAATTAGTTGTTAACGTAGAAGTGCAAAACTCATAAGAATGTAACAATGTCACCTTGGTTACTTGATTTAGAGGAACAGTCTCAGTCCATGTTATATTAGCTGTAGTAGTTGGAGTAGTTGATGGTGGCATTTTAGCCCGTTGAGTGAGTCTCACAACGGATATGTTGCCGTTAGTTCGATCAATATTATTTGATTCGGTTGAAGAAGGTAAGTTCATCGGTAGGTCAAGTCTGCTGAGATCAATTAATGGTTGTTGTGATTCTTGAGAATCTAAAGTTACTTGTTAATTAGTCTTTGTACAAATTTCAGCGTACCATAAAATATCATACCACGTATTGTAGTTGATGATAAGTTGTTAAAAGGATGCTGATAAGCGGTGCTAAATTCAGGGTAGATGTTACTAAAATTCAGAGGACGTGGTTTTACAATGTTACGCTTGTTTCCAGTATCGTTGTTAAAAATTACACCCTGAGCCATTGACAGTTCCACATATTCCACGTCGTTTTCGCCTATAGCCAACAAAAATTATCCTGTAATTATGGTTTTATAGCTCTTCAAACCACAAATAAAAAAACGCAACAAAAAGTTACCAATGTTTGAACATTGGAAACGAGACACACTGGACATAAATCAAGACGCAGTCATGGACAATTACTATAATAGTTTGTGGAACAGTTCAATTGTAATTTCAAATGCGTATAAAAATCATGCGGCTTGTAAAGGAATTGTATAAAATTATAGGATAATATAGAAAAATAAGGAGATAATATAATATATCAGATAGATATTGGCATTCGAATTAAGAGACTCATTTATTGGGAGGAGGAGGAGGTAGAGGATGTTGGAGAAGGAGAAACTCTTGCTTGTGAATCGCCGCAATCATTTAACATTTGGATTTCACGTTCTGCAACTTTATCACCGGAGTCCGGCGCATCAATTACACGCAAATCCTGTTCAAAATTAATCACAATTTCATCTCCAAACCCATTACCTTAAATTGAGTTAACGTGTTAGTTGATTATTTTCTGAAGTTAATAATAATTTTCGTAAGGAACGATCTAGGAATATAATTAAAATAAAATATTACTTGGATGCGCACTTACCAGACATAGTTTCATCATCAACATCGTTTTCGTCGTTGGCACTGTCTTCGATATTAATCAGATTTGCATCACATTGTTCGTTATCATCCAATTCAGTTTCGCTGAGTTCCTCCTGTATCATGACAAAATTAGTTAATACAAGTCACTAACAAATCCTCAATACTTAGATTCCGTGGTATAAACTTACAGAATCACTACTATTTGAACTAATAGTTAAGTTTGCAGTCGTATTCAGCAAGTTTGGCGAACTCAGAGAAACGCTAAGACCTAACAATTGTCTTGGCGTTGACAATGACTCAGTATCGCTTTGATTTTCAATCACTGGTCCAGTTTTAATGCTGGCATTCATGTTCATTTGTGTTTGCAGTGATGAATCAGACGACATGCTTGTCGTGCTACCTTCCTGGGCCATTGTACTGCAATGCCCCACATCAGTTGTTGATGTTCTATTACTCTTCGATGGTAAATTAAGACCGTGAGCATTGGTATTAATCACATGATTGTTTTTGGATCCTTGCTGTGAACCCGATGGCAAACATAGTTCCAAATTGGACATGTTAAACGTGCTCGCCGTAGATAGAATATTATTACATGCTTCAACTGAATTACATTCTTGATTCGGGTTACCGAGAGTTGCAGCAACTGCATTTCTTGATATTTCAGCAGCCAAACGCTAAATATTTACCAAATACATAAATACGTGAGAAGATAATGAAACTTGCAAAAAATAGTAGTACCTCTTTGGATTCATTAATCTGAGATATGTACTGGTTCTGCACGGTTTGCAATTGGTTAATGTACCATTGTTGATCGCGACAGCGTTGATAAAACGTTGGCGCACGCACTTGGAATCTACATTATTAATTAATAAATAAATTGCTTTTTAAGTTACACGAATAATGAATGATTACCTCAGAACTAATGTATCAATTGCAACGTTCAAATAGCCTTCGGACGCTAGTAGATCCAAACGGAAGAAACGATTGTACCCCCAACATTCACCGACTTCGAAATCCGATGCAAATTCTCTTACGATGTTTTTCGATGAATCGCGACTAGCTTGATGAACCATCTCAACGCGATACTCGTACCTTCCGAACAAGCAAATCCGTCAGGTATGATTATAAAGTGAACATATAACTTACTTGGAAGTTTCAGGGTAGCCTGCACTCAGTTCCAAAAATACGGATAAATAATTGCCTCTAACAACGCCATTACCATCTGGATAGACCTTCAATCTCCAACATAAACCATTGCAATGCAATGGAGTAGAATAAACTGGATCGGCTTTGCGTTGCAATTGCGAGAACCCATGCATTACGAAGGTGCTACTATCGTAACTTGGTACAATCTCACTACAAATCAAAATGTATTGTTTAATGTAAAGCTCTGTTGAGTAATTAATTAAATGTTACCTGTGAAAATCAGCTGGAACAGGTGCAGTGACAAAGCTGGTCATCGGCTTCTTACGTATAGCATGTATCATTCGACTCAAATCACCACTCTTGGAAATCAATTCAGAACGCGTGCACGTGTGCAATTGATGTTCAATTTCGTGCAGCATCTGCTCCAATTGTTCCGTCTCCTGCGTCAGTGAGTCTTTCTGTCCCATCAGCGTTAATAGTTTCGTCTTCAATTGCGAATCAAGACGCGCAATCATCAATTCGACGGCGTTACGTATCTCACGTACGCGTTCGTCCTTCGCTGAACGCACAGACTCCACATTCCTTTCCACTTCTTGAACAATACTGATCAACTCCATAAGCCGTCGGCGCAATTGAGCCACTTCATCCTTAATCTGTGTGATGTGTTGCTCGTACACTTCTTCCAATGGCTTGAAAGTGTGACCGGAATGAGTGCCACCCCACAATGCACATTGATGGCAGATGCAGCAGCGACACGTCCAGCAATAGACCGACAGCTTTTCAAAATGGGTCAAACATCTAAGAGATTTGAAACAAACAAACAAAAAAATGTAGATTTATATTGATAGAAGACAGTTACTGGTTGTCAAAATGACTTTACTTGTCTCGATCGGCGTCCTCATTTCGACTGGATGTTAATGATACAGCTTGAAGACAGTCAAGTTGTTGGGTGACTTCTTCGACCCATCGGCAATTGACTAGTTCGTGGAGGTGAAGTGAAGCTCGACAATGGGGACACTGGGAGCGTTGTTCAGTCAACCAGCGACGAATGCAAATGTAGCAGCAGAGCTTCGAGCAGTGAGGACACAAATGAGCATCTCGAAGTTTTTCCATGCAAATGAAGCATCGAAATACTTCTGCCAAGGTCTGAAATGTAAAAATATTTTAGTCAAATGACAATTTTAACGATAGCCGGTAATCGCAAATTACTGATTCAGACGTATTAGACCAACACTGCACATTCATGTTTTTCTGAAAATTCATAATCCAAAACCAATTTGGAATATAAGGAGATATAATTATTGTGTTTACTTCAAATTTTGACATGGGGTCTGCGTAAACAATTTGGTTGTACATAGTAACGTAGAACCACGCGAATGAAATTTGTTATTCGTTGTTTTACGAAAACAATTCATATGAAATCTAGTGTGATATTGTCGTGACAATTTTATATTTATAGTTGGCGAGCAATAATCTAGCGACACCTTATTATTTTAATAACAATTTTAATGATTCAATTTAATTAATAAATAAGAAATAAACTACCTCAACTGAATGATCATCATTCTTGTTACTACTTGCTGATTTACTTCTTGAAGTCATGATTTTGATTAAATACTTTAAACGTAGCCTCTTCCAATCTCGTTGAAACCCGAAAGCAAACTGCTAATTTTTCATAGCTCCAGAATGTGGTTGGTGGTTGTTGAACTTGAAGAACTTTTGCTTTTTTTGTAATAATAAATTCCACAATAATTTGCGGGGCTGTGTGTCCAATGAATCATCCAAAAACAGCAAGAGCACAGTCGCAGGCAGACAAACTTGCGCCCACACGTCTTAATACTCTTCCGAACCTGAACTTCTCTGCACCTTGTTCTTTTGTGATTGCTTTTGTTGCTGATTGTGATAGACTGCAACTTGTAGCAACGGGTTTTTTTGAGACTTGTTAATTATTAAAATTTGGAAAGAAAACTGAGGAACACTCAGGATTGTATTGACAATTCGCTCTTCATTCGCTTCTACCAGCTTCCAAATGGCAACTCCAATGGAATTTCAATTGACCCAAAATAAACACAAAACGAAAACCAAATTGTAAGGCTCGAAAGAAAAACGAGAAAATTGTTCAACTCGAATCACGTACACGGTAAAGCCACGACAAACAATAAATATAGTAACAACACACTGACACAAAGAAGATGCAAGCAACTCGAATGCGAACGAAACGTCAAAATATAAACATTTTGTGATACAGATCAGCTGATCATTTCAAATTTCATCCATTTTTTTTTCAATTATATCTACAATTTTTTCGCTAGATGATCATATTAGTTAAGAAATGTGAATTTTTTAAAAGATCTTTTGCTAAAGCTTAGGTTTAATTATTTAGTTTTTACGGACATGAATCAATTATTTTTTGTAGAATTTTTAGATTGTTAGGTCAGTAGTGCGCCCTGGCGGAAGTAATATGCACTTTCCGACCATACCTAGGGTGCGCTTTTTTGCTCACGTCAAGAATGACATACGTAGGTCGTTTTGTGGGTACGGAATACTCATTCCGTTCCGCTTTATACTTTTTCGCCGACCACTATGGAAAACGTCACTTTTAGTCAATGTTTACGGCATGTAAACCACGCAAAGTTCTTTCCTCCAGTACACATGCGCATTAAATCAGTATTTCGTTTCCTCCAGTACACATGCGCACAAAATCCAAATTTCTCGTTTAAGCGCACAAAAATAAAGTCACACATGATCACCAAATCACCACAGTTACATGATAAATCAACAATCAGATAACAATTTGTTAAATTAGCACAAACTTCACAAAATTAAGAAATGTCAGTGCATGTAATATGAAATTAAATTACAAATTGTAATTTTGATTTAAAAAATGTGTTCGGCGAAAAAGTATCG
>JARJEB010023330.1:0-13388 GCA_030264535.1 Liometoxenus newtonarum
GAAGTACTTCCGAACTAATTAGAGTAGTTACAGTGACACATCGAACGCATAAAATGGGTGTTTACTGTGCATAAACCGACCTAAATGTACCGATATGTCATTGTAAAACTACTCAGAGTAGTTCCGACCTGATCGAAGTACTTCCGACCTATTTAGAGTAGTTACAGTGAGACATCGAACGCATAAAATGGGTGCATTCGGTGCATAAACTGCACTAAATGCACCGATATGTCATTGTAAAACTATTCAGAGTAGTTCCGACCTGATCGAAGTACTTCCGAACTATTTAGAGTAGTTACAGTGACACATCGAACGCATAAAATGGGTGCACTCGGTGCATAAACTGCACTAAATGCACCATCGAACGCATAAAATGGGTGCATTCGGTGCATAAACTGCACTAAATGCACCGATGTCATTGTAAAACTACTCAGAGTAGTTCCGACCTGATCGAAGTACTTCCGAACTATTTAGAGTCGTTAGAGTGACACATCGAACGCATAAAAAGGGTGCATTCGGTGCATAAACGTTTGCGCCCGGTGCAAATGCCTTCACTGCTGAAAAAATATATATATGTTTGCATTTTGATAACCGAATCAATTCATATTCGAAATTCAGGCACGGGTTTCAATGCATGTTACGTCGAAGAGCAAAAGAATGCGGAATTATTCGACGAACGAAACAACGGTTCGAATCGCGTGATCATCAACACGGAATTTGGTGCGTTCGGTGATGATGGCTGCTTGGATTTCGTGCGGACATCGTACGATCGTGAAATCGATGCGTACTCCATCAATCCGGGCAAGCAGATCCAGGAGAAGATGGTTTCCGGCATGTATATGGGTGAACTGGTTAGATTGGCCGTGGAGCAGTATACGAAGGAGGGTCTTCTATTCGGTGGCAAAGGATCGGAGCTGTTGAGTACGCGTGGACGCTTCTACACCAAGTACGTGTCGGAAATTGAGGCCGAACCTGCCGGGGTGCATACTGCTTGCATGGAGGTGCTCAAGGAGTTGGGATTGAAACACGCATCGGAGCAGGATTGCGTCAATGTGCGGTATGTGTGTGAATGCGTGTCGACACGCGCTGCAACCATCGTATCGGCCGGTATGGCAACGCTGCTTAATAAGATGAACGATATGAATGTGACGATTGGAGTTGATGGCTCCGTTTACAGATTCCATCCGCATTTTCATAATCGCATGCAGGAGATTATTAGGGAATATACGAATCCACATATTAATGTAAGTTAGATTTATTTATAAGTCATATATTTCCCACTAAAGGCAAAATGTCGAAATAATATTCATTTTTGTTTCATTTCCAGTTTGAATTGATGCTGTCTGAAGATGGAAGTGGTCGTGGTGCAGCGTTAGTAGCGGCTGTAGCATCACGTGTAAGCAGTTAACACTTGTAACTCTTCAAACTTAAGTCGATTAGCAAGCTCTAACTGCTAAATAATTAGGCCACTGTATAAAAGATGGCGCATAAATACAGCATTTCTATTGGTCTATCCAAACATGCCGCGCTTTGAATACACCAATCGTATTTTATTTTATATGTGCGCCCTCTTTTAGCGACTAGCCAACGTATTTCTATTCAAGGAATACAATTAATTTTGATATGAATGCATAATTTTTATTACTTTATACACTAGAGTAGGTTAAACATTAAGAAAACACGAAAGTCAGACCAAAAAACAAAAAAAAAGAGAAAAACAACGATCGAACTTGATTCTATAATTAATTCCTAGTAAAATTTGTAAATACTGGCCTGTTGCTCGTTATTGTAAACGTCAAGGTACATGTGCAATGAAATTATTTTTAAATTGTTATTTGTCTAGTTTGTAAGTGGTAAATGACATTGTCAAAGTAATCATTAATCAATAATCAAGTTCGATGATCCTTGGAAATGTTAAAATTTAGTAAAAATTCTGGTCTATTTTTCAAGGATGCTGAGAAAGAAGGAATGAGAAACACCAAGAAGTAGAAATGAAAAGACAGACGGCGCTTGTTGCGAGCGACATCGTGTAAAAAAAGAAAACAAAAAATTGTAAAAATACGCGGGAATGCCAATAGACTTATTATTTGTTTTGTTGTAACGCCGAAAATTAAAAATTCCGTACTTTATAAAACTTAGAAAACGAAAATACATCATTAAATATGTTATAAACAATTGCAAATTATTATTTTTATAGCTACTTAATTTGTGGAAATAGGTTCCAATGTGTGCGCTACTGCACATGTGCAATAAAAAAAAGTTGAAAAGATCTTTTTATAATAAAAGGCGCACAACAATGGCGCGTATTTATTGTTATTATATTTATATATATTGAATGATTTTATGGAAAATTGATAATTCAAATTATTAAATTCTATATTTTTAAAAACATGCAAATTTTCTAATTATTTCTACCTATACGAAACAAGTCCATAACAACGTGGAGATATGACAGGATCAAACAACTTCACCAAATGGACATCTTCATGGCCTTCTTCCAAGAGATACAAGTATCTGTCAAGAAGTATTAGTGCTTCGATAGCTGGTGCCAACATGCTTCTAATCAAATGAAACACATTGAGTTCCTTCCTTCGCGATTTATAATCCTCGTACAGTTGCTCCAATTCGTCATCACTGTGTGGGAAGTGAATGTTAAGTTTTTTCGCTGCTTCACGCGCATATTGCGTAAAGTTCTCCGGCTGTCTACGAAACTTCCCCACATGGTGGACTTGTTGGAGAGCTTCATTAGGTCCCCTAATATCATCCAATAGTATTTCCAGCAACGCCCTGTAGAATATAATTTTGCTCGGAAGTTTGCGATTGTGAAGTATGCGATCCAACGAGTGCGCTGATAACATTCTAATTGATCGTTTCAACGAGTAGTCGGTCTGATTCTGAAGGTACGAACTCATCGGATGTCCCAATCCGATCTGCTGATCATTTATGCTACCAATGCATGCATTCGCCAAGTATTTTTCATTCAGCAAGTGGTAACAGCACGAAACATTACAGATTGACTTAATTCCAGGATTGGCGTTGAATATCCGCAAGCTGGTGGGTCCTAGGTTGCCACAAGTGTGTAGTCCCACTAATCCGATACCATTTGGTTCCTCCAGGAAGACATTTCGAACTAGTTCATTGAAATCCGTCTCCTCCGTTACTAATTGCGTTATTTGTTTGTAGAATTTACTCTTGTCCATCTTCTCGTTCTTATCGTTTCCTCCCGTTGATGTGACACTCTCCCATCGCTTCTCCAATCGTTTAGCTCTCACAATAGCGCTTTCCGTGTTAATTAGTGAACCATCAACTCCGAGTACTGGTATTTTATGATGGAAGGCAATCAGTGAGCTGAGATACCCCCTACCATCACCAATATCCACCAAATGGGAGGTTTGACATTTTGCAGCGAGATTCTTCGCGACTATGCTTAACGTTTCCACTTCGTGGGACTTCTTCGACTTCATAAAGACGTCCAATTTGAGTCCTTCTTGATTCTGGGCACCAATCGCATCGAAAAATGCCTTGCGACTTTGACACAGCTCAGTCATATTGTACAGCGAGTAGCTTTTCGCAGTTTTTATAAAATTGCAAAGTTCCGGGGCAAGATTTTCTTCATCCTCGGATTGGTCAAAAATGATGTTTATCGTCTCCGCGTACCCGATACCATCAATTTCTGTACGTATCTCTGGTGGTATGCATGTTGCATACAATGAATGTGTAAAATAATCAACCATGTGGCTTTTGCTGAGTTTGAAGTGAATTTGAAGAAACTTGATGAGTTTATCCATGTACGAGTGGGCAGTTTGCATTTGCATTGCCATTGCGTATCAAAAACTAAATTGATCGTTTTCCGGATATACCGGATCAAGTTTCAAACGGGAGCAGAGTATTTTATAGGTGCTACGAATAGTATCTGCTTTTTGCACTAGATCAACGTCTCGATTTTCAGTAGGAAATGACAAAATTTTTTCTCTTAAGTTTCTCAAGAGTTTCAAAACTTTTCGTGATTGATTGTGAAAGGGAATTGAATTGATTACACCAAGATAATAACCTAGTTCGGCTCCCAACTCGGCTCCACGATGATATCCCAAGTGGTATCCTTCTGGATTGTCTTGTTGTTGTCCTTCGTTGAAGCCTTTCTCGTATGATTCTTCAATTGTGTGTTCTTCACTCATCACGATGTCATCGAAGATTTCGTTTATATCACCGGAATCTATGATGATTTATGATTATTTGCCAATTATTGGAGCAGAATTTGAACTTACCTTTATCATTTTCTGTCATTATTGCAATTTAAACGGATAAATTCATAAATATAAATAAAATCCATAGACAAAACTATTCGATGAAAACACGAAAATTTTTTAGGCTATGAATGCATGCCTGAGATCTGACTATGACTATAGATATAGGCAACCAGTATTACAAATAGTTTAACAAAGATCAGGAGGGCGTTCAGATTTAGATTCCAAGGTGTGGGTTAACTTTAGCTGACTTATGTGATGTCATACATTGGGTTACCCACCAAACCAAATCAAGCTGGAAAACTGAACGCTCACGATCGGTTGATTTATGATTATTTGCCAATTATTAGAGCAGAATTTGAACTTACCTTTATTATTTTCTGTCATTATTGCAATTTAAACGGATACATTCATAAATACAAAAAATAAAATCCATAGACAAAATTATTCGATGAAAACACGAAAAATTTTTAGGCTATGAATGCATGCCTGAGTTCTGACTAATGACTATAGATATAGGCAACCAGTATTACAAATAGTTTAACAAAGACCAGGAGGGCGTTCAGATTTAGATTTCAAGGTTTGGGTTAACTTTAGCTGACTTATGTGATATCATACTTTGGGTTACCCGAACCAAATCAAGCTGGAAAACTGAACGCTCACGGTCGGTGGATAAACAAATGTGAGATTATGGTTATGTCGTTCGTGTGCCGCATCGGTGGTCGCATCTCATGCATGTAAATTCCTTACAATCTATAAGACATTGTGTGACATAGCAGCAGTTTTACTAATTACAAATGCAATTTGGAATAATAATTTTGATTTGCGCACTCATTTTGGCGAGTTTTGGTTATGATATTTTTGATTAATCAAAGTATCAGTTTTATTATTTTTTACGTTTTTTTTTGGTCACCTCACATCAAGTTGCGCTCGCTTTATTAATACTTGAGGGCTTTTTTTTTGTTCACCTCACATCACAAGGTGCGCTCGCTTTATTGAGACTTGAGAGCTTTTTTTTGGTCACCAATTTTTATGCAGGGGGGCGCAGAATTAGTGAATGTCAAAAAGGAGGGCGGAAAAATACGAAAGTTTGAGAAACGCTGGCCTAAACATTAAATCGTAGGAAAAAGTGCGCCCCGCCGCATTCACAATTCATTCCAACCAGAATTCCAACTTATATTCCAAACCACTTTTATGTTTGGTAATTCGGTTTCTTCCGTCTTTTTGGCGTGAGTTTAGCACACATGCTTAATTACCCAAAATAATCAGTTCAGACTGGGTATGCGGGAACGCGCTCTTGAGTGTTTACTCGGCACATTCTGAAAGACAAGACAACACTCTTGGGAGTGCGCTGCCACATATTCTGAATGCTTTTGGTCGCTCTAAAGCGCGCTCTTGCATCGTGGGCGTACTTCCCGAACGCCCCCCTATATTTGGTTGAGCCTAAAATGCGCGAAATTTGAAATAGAGTCCAGTCTCACATGCAACTCTGTGGGTGTACTTTGGGTAGTCTACATTTCAGGGTTTTCCTGGACAAACGAGTAAAGAATAGTTGTTTCAACGTCATGAATATATTTTTTGAGCGGTGGAAAGATTTCATTTTGAACATTTAATAAGTGAGCGACATTGCGAGTTGTTCCATTATTCAAATTCAAACAGGCCAAAGCTACAACTTTGAATTTTTATAAAAAAAAAGTGAGAGGGATGTCCTTTCAAGTGTGACCTAAAATGTTATTTATTTGAAAAAATGGCTGATGATTAATGTCCGGACATTTATTCGGACATGTAATGGAATAAATGTCAAAAAAATAAATGGCCGGACATTAATCAACTCTGTATTTTTCATTGTTATTGACAACCAATAAAAGAAGCTCACACCGCAGTGTTGATCACTGTCATGCGCATTTATTATAAGGATTACTCCAGACCGTTCTTAAACTAAGTGTTGAATAATCAATCATTCTGAACGTACTCCCCCTAAAGGTAAGGTAAATTAAAACGTTTTGTTTAAAATTACTTTTCTTATTAGAGATAAATTCATCTGCACATATGTCATCTGAATATTCGTTTTATAAACTTGCACTAAAAATATATATGAAGACTTTAGTTGTATGCATACAAGGAGTGCGTTCAGAAATCATCAGAATGACAGAAATAGTTCCTTACTTGAACACAATCTCTGTAATTCTGAACCCTCTCCTGAGTTTGACTCACGCCGGCTCAAAATGAGTCTGTGGCTTACATTGAACTATATACGAACTGGAAAGGCCCTTCCCGTGTGCGCGGTGCACTAAATTTGTGTCAGTCAGGGGCAACAGAGTACATGATCTCGCGTATGACATGTTCTTGTGGATATAAACATCTCTGTTGGTAGTAATCTTTTCTCTTTGCAGTTTCGCACGTCGGCCGAATGAAAGCGAGAGGAAAATATTGTTAGTAAAGCTCTCCTTCTCTTACTCGTCGAATGAATGGACGATAACGGGTTGCCTAAAAAAGAATTTGCCTCACCTTCACTCCATTGCGGGCCCTTTCCAGTTACATGGTATATGCATGTGTATAGTTCAACTTTCTCTGTTTAATGAACTTCCCCTCAAGTTACAGTTAGTAGAGTTGTTTACAAATTATAAAAAAAAACGAAAAGAAATTATAGATGCTTTGATAATCTGTTGTTAGTTTTTTATTTGTCAATTTCTTGGACTGTGGAGGCGATGTCAATTCTCCCGCAACATGTTAAGTTATCTCGTTTGTTATTTGTTTTTTTTACAAACTTGGATTTAAAAATATCATAAAATTGACATCTCAAGGTCACTGTTGGCGAATGAGAAGAAAGCGCTTTTGTTACAAATGTACGAACCAATTGTTAAAAACTTGTTCATATTTTGAACTTTTTGAGGCTTGCTTGTTGTTATTAATTTTAATTTTTGCTTATTAATAAGTATGATCCTTGATAAAAAGTCCCTGTTCACCAGCTTGACCGTGAATTGTTCCCGGTTGATACTTTCCAAGAGAAGACATGCTATTGGCCTAAAAATAACAGACAAAATTTGAATAATAAAGAAACGGATACATTTGCGCATGTGCAGTAGCGCATTTATTACCTTGGCACGGCTAAGAAGTTCCTGTTGTGCGGCAAGAACGTTCTCGTCCTTACCCATCCATGCCTTCAATACGGAGGCTTGCAATGCGCGACCAAAACTGAATGTGAGTGCCCATGGTTTTTTACCTTCACATCTGAAATGAACATAAAAACAATCCAATAGAGTTAAAATATTCCTAGAGGGAAGCTATTGACATTGACACAAATGTCATGCCACTGATGAGCCATATTTTGTTGCACCATAACAAACTAAAAACATAGAATGTAGACTACCCAAAGTACACGCGCACAGGCACAGACTAGTCACGAGAGACTGGAGGCTATTTCAAATTTCGCGCCTTTTAGGTGTGACCAAATATGGCGATTTGGTGTAACAATTCACTTACTGGTTGATAGCATTTAGGTTAACAGACGCTTCCTCTTCGCTTTGGCCACCAGATAAGAAAGTAACACCGGGAACTGCTGGTGGTACGGTACGAGACAATGCGGTGACGGTGGCACGAGCAACTTCCTCGGGTGAGAAACGCACAGCATGTGACATACCACCAGTGACCATATTCGGTTTGAGAAGGGAGCCCTCGAGGAAGACGTGATGGTCGGCAAGGGCTTTGTAGACGAACGCGAGAACGGTTTCTGATACCTTTTGGCAGCGGACTATGTCGTGATCACCGTCGGGGAGGATTTCCGGTTCAACAATCGGCACGATGCCGTTCATCTGGCAAATGGAGGCATAACGTGCCAGCACGTTGGCGTTCTCCAAGATAGCCTGGTACGATGGCGTATATTTATTGATCTTCAACACACAACGCCACTTCGCAAAATGACAACCGTCCTTCTTGTATTGGGCACAACGTTTGCTCAAATCATCCAATCCTACGCGAAACGAATTCATTAATTTTTATTAGCAACAAACGCGACCAGTTTGTCAATTTGACAGGAAACTGTCATTTAGTCAAAATGGCGGACTGAGAGCTATCTTCGTTTGGGTTTGACTTACCTTGTGTAGTACCTTCACCATCAGTACCCATCAAAGGCACAACACCTGTATCGACCTTGATACCGGGAATGATGCCGCGTTGCTTCAAGAGCTCTGGAAACGGTGTGCCATCATCAGCCTTTTGGTAGAGCGTCTCGTGGAAGAGGATGACGCCGGAAATGTAGTCGCCAATGGACTTGTCGGTGGTGAACAAAGTTTGTCGATATTTACGACGATTCTCTTCAGTGTTTTCAAGGCCAATATCCAGGAGACGTTTACCCATTGTTCCGACCGATTCATCAGCGGCCAAAATGCCTTTGCCCGGGCAAACGATCGCATTCGCAATTCGTCGCAGCTCATCCTGCATTGCTTGATCCGGATAGTTGAAGTAGGATGTCATTGTTGTGTAATTTGTTGTTTTTCTAAAGAGAAAAAATAAATTTAAAAATGTAAAATTTTAAAAGAAGAAACCAATGATGGCATGTGCACCGGGTGGAAACATTTATGCACCCAAAGCACCGGGTGCAT
Source organism: Liometoxenus newtonarum (assembly GCA_030264535.1). NCBI lineage: Eukaryota > Metazoa > Arthropoda > Insecta > Coleoptera > Staphylinidae > Liometoxenus > Liometoxenus newtonarum. The sequence goes on from JARJEB010023330.1 coordinate 8,846, forward strand.
TAGATGTGCCAGTCTAACTACTCCGAGTAGTTCGCAACTGCTTTGAGCAGGCTGATACTACTCTGAGTAGTTGTTTACGAGTAGAGTGGCAGTTTGCACCCGGTGCAAACCTTGTTTATTTGCACCGGTGCAATCCGGCTTGCAATCACTAAACGAAACCAAACAAAACTTATAAAATTGCACAAGTTTTTGTGTACCTTATCGTCCTTATCAAGGTGTTTTTAATTTTTAAGAAATACTTATTTAAATTTTACAAATTTCGATTTACTTAGCAAGTTGATAGGTAACAAACAACTAAATAATGCGATAGTTGAATTACAACATTAATTGTAATTGGAAATAATTACACAACAATTAGAGACGTAAATCATGAATTAATACGTAATAAACTAAGTAATCAAATGAATTTTTAATGTTGTTCAGCATGTAATGTATATTATAAAGTAGCGTAGACTGTAGACGATAAACTGATAAGAGGACTTGTAAACATTAATTTCGTAAACATTGCTTTCGTGTTTCGGTATACTAGTTCTGTACTGTAAAGGACGGTTTATGATTGACATAATATTAACATAAGGTATAACATAAAAAGTTCAAGTATCCATTCCAAATAAGAATGAAGCATTGAGAACAGTGATTGCGGAATTAATACCTTAACATAAGCTCTCAACTTTTAAGCATGGTTCATGATTGATATAACATAGCCATAGAACATAACCTGCAAAGTAGAAACATACAAAATGCTATACTATGGTTCACAATGACACGTAAAATAACATAATCGTAGTATAGCATTTTGCATGTTTCTACTTAGGAGGTTATGTTCTATGTCTATGTCATGTCTATGTTATGTCAATCATGAACCATGCATTAAGGGATATTTCCTATTCCTAGCCAATGAGGTTGAAGATACACCTTGACTGTTCAACAACTACGTATGTCATCCAGAGTGGTGTCAGATTGGGTGACTTATCACAATTTGGCCGATTTTGAATTTAGATTTGCGACAACTTTTTTTTGCAAAAATCGCAACTCACAAATTGGGCGAGTTTTAACATTTTCAGTGCGATATTTTTTTGCTATAAAAATATATTGAATTTCTTTGATTTTGTTTATATCTCACGAATATATTGAATTTCCGGTAGGCATTTACTGATTATTTCGAAGGAATGAATAAATATTTGTGTCTGCTCTTGTTTACAATTGCAAATAAATATTATGTTGCACATATTTATGTGTTAATTTTTCAGTACATTTTGACATGCGTTCTTGTTCAATATTATGTATTAAGTTAAAATCTTATATTATGTCAATCATAAACCATCCTTAAACTAGTCGGTGTAAATTGGAATTACCTTGACTAGTAAAGTAACTTCTACGTAGTAGAATGACAGAAAGCTATTATTTGCTTTCAATTTGTACAAAGGAGCTAGTTACTTAGAACTGTTCAAAAACAAAAACAAATAAATAAAACACTACTTGTGTAAACTTTGTAAATTTTTGTGAACCTCTTAGCTCTTAGTAACTCATTTGTATTGTACATACAAACCGAAAGCCATTAGTATGTAAGATAAAAAAAAAATATTTGCTCTTTTGCTTTGCCCCTTTCGGCCTTATGTCGTTTATTTCAAAGAAAGCATAAAATATAATCACTTGACCTTTCAATGCATGTTATGAAATATAATACATGTTGATTGTTATTCGTTGAATCCGGGGGCTCGATTCAGTGTGTTGATCGTAAATGTAAAGTATCAAGTGACGCAACATAAGTTATCATAAACATAAAATACGAAGTATTAATAACTTTGTTTGTTAAACCGATAGCGTTTTTGGCATTTTTGTTTACGAGCAGGTGTATTCGTTTTTTTTTAGCGATTTTAGATTCCTAACATTTCAAATATCAAAATGGTTTATCTTGTTTTATCTATTCCTATAATAATATAGTTTTCGAGATTAAGCTCAGTCCCCATTTGGCGATTTCCGCCACATCGACCAGTTTTCAGGCAATCATAACCATAAGGGCTGGTTTATGTGAGTGAAATGTATATCCTTGTATATCCCTACTCTACCCTTTCGAGTGCGAGACATTTTTCGTGCGGATGAGACTTCATATGTTTCTTGCTTTTCCATGTTACTACAATTCATCGCATTGGTGATAGGGCCCGTCTACGGGTTACCATATCGCCGACAACACTTCTCATTCCAGACTACTTTGGATAGACGACTGTTTCTATGACATGTAATACATCAATTGAACACAGTCGACACAATTGTCTCCGGCTCTGGGATTTGAACCCACAAAAGTAATTTTGATCGGAAAGTGGAAATAAAATTGATTACGTTTTGATATCACTATACTTCTGGGCAATTTCCACTTTTATTAAGCAAGTTAAAACCACGGAAGCATATAAAAGTACACCCATTGAAAATAGACTTCTCATATCTTTAATGCGATTGAAGACTGATTTGACTTTTTCTGCATGTGGAGTCATTTTAATATATTGAACAATCTTGTTAATGCTATAAAAGAATATATTTACTGGCCAAGTAAATCTGCAATTACTACTACTATGCCTGTCTGCTTCAAGCATCATTATCCTAATTGCAGGGTCATAATCGATTGCACTGGAATCAAAGTAAGTTCTAAGCAATATAATTATTTTATAATGTGTTAAACAAAGTTTTCAATTAAATTACAGATTCAGCAACCACCGACCCTCGAACAACGAATCCATACGTATTCACATTATAAGGGAGCCTACACAGCAAAAATTCTAGTAGGTATTACACCATCTGGAATTATTTCTTTGTTGTCTCCAGTTTATGGTGGCAAAACAAGTGATATACAAATCACATCTGAATGTGGAATACTGAACAAATTGGAAAGTGGAGATGTTGTATTGGCGGATAAAGGTTTTCCTGGTGTCAACATCAAGGATAATGTTGTAATTGTAATGCCCCCTTTTCTACACAATGGAACTTTAACATTAGATGAAGTTAATAACATTGATAACATATTCCATATGATTTCGGTATTGGTAAATCTAATGAATCCTTTAATTTACGTATATGTATAATATAAAATATTCATTTAAAAATCACAGCTTGCATCTATCAATTTTAACGTTGTACTTTTTATCTGCTAATAAGGGCATTTTCAATGACCTGTGGATTTTTAGCATAAACAAACAAAATCAGTTTCTCCAGCTTTGTTACAAATAATTGAACTTGACATTGAGTGTAGTAACAATGGCTTTTTTCAATTGTAATATTTCTTACTTTTGTCCCATTCTAAGTACGGCATGTAAAATTTCTTTAGTTTGTTCATTAATAATATCGACTTTTGCAGAAATCGGGCATTTAATTTCTAACAAAAAATCAGTGTAAAACGTATTCTTATTAGTATTAGGATCCTGTTTCATTACAATACCATCGGGACTGCAGCAGAGCCATGGATGTGCTGGACTAATTACTAACCCTCATTGAATAACTTCAACTCCTTACATTGTTTGAAATAAAACTCGAGCTTTTGGTTCATTCTACCTGCCATAGGTAAAGTTTATGGATGCTTTTCCATATGTTTTTTTATTTTGCATAAATTCTTTAGCCAATTCAGTAGGGTCCTTACGTGTCAATGATTTGATAGAATGTGCCTTTGTAGCAGAAATCATTAGCCGTCTTAATTGAAACCAAGCAACACTTTGCGCTTGCAAAACTGTGGAATTTAATGCATCGTAATAAAACTCTTGATTTGCCCCAACCTAACCCATTAAAATAATAATCACGTTCAGAGTGGTCCATTTTAGGATAATTTTGCACTATCTATCACTTCCAAAAAAATGCTATATGCAAAATTTTTCAGCAGCACATTGAAGTAAAAATTAGTTCATCAACAATGGATTCTACTATTCGCGTAGGTTCGGAGATTAACTCTTGAATTAAAATATTTCGCAATTCACATTACCATTAACAATTTCAAGAAGATCATTATTGTCGCTTGCAGTACTGCTTTCCATTTTTTCTTTTCCTTTCCCCCAAACAACTCTTTCAAAGTCACTCCTCGTTTGTACTTTTCTTTTCCATATTTCTGAGGAACTGACCATTCACACGGTTTATCAGCCTTTGATTCTGCTTGGTAATTATTGATGAATTCATAAACTGCACAATTATGTTGGCACGGACCTGACTTTCCGGCAGGACATCCACAAATGGACGTATCATTGCTGGGGAAAAGGACGACATTCTGAGGCCTTATTCGAAGAGCGGTCATCAATTATTCAATCATTATTTAAATAATCGGATACGTTAATATTTTGGAATGCTGATGAATGCTGATTTTTTTTAAACAAAAGAAACTATTGATTGTAGATGGAGAGTGGCTATTACCACTGCTCCCAGATCAGTTTACTGGGCCATCCACTTGTATCGGATATGCTCCGCTAATTCTTCATCTTCATCACATCCGCGGCAAGTGGGGGTGGGTCTCGACTTTGATGGTGTGACGACGATTCTTGTTTAGAGGACAATGCCCTGTAAGAAAATT
>JARJEB010023337.1:0-27593 GCA_030264535.1 Liometoxenus newtonarum
CATAAATGTTCTCATTAAATTGCTAAATATTTACCTGAAAATTGGTCGCAACGGTGCCAAAGTTTCGAAAAGCATTCGAATGGGGTTCTTCGGAATATCCTTGGAGAACGCTTCAATCTCTTGTCACATTATTTTATGGAATACGCGCGAAACTACATTTAAATCTTTGCCTGAATCTAAGAAAATTGCACCAGCAATTGATTCAAACAAATCACCCAAAACCTAGAAAACTCACATCAGAACACTGCTGCGTTCCTCTTCGATCATTTTTAATGTATTTGATTGTAAGCATCCCGAAACTTGTTCAGCTTTCGTTATGTGTATTCGTATTGAAAGGACTTTCAATTAACATTTCGCTATTTTTGATCATCGTGTGCGCTTCGATCGGTGTGCAATATCCTGGTGGCAACCATTCATCCTTAGGATTCAAGTCTGATATCATTAACAAACTTCCAATACGTTTCAATTGCGCCACATAAAATAAGTTCTTGTTGCTTATTATTCGGCCTTTCAATTCGGTAGCTTCACGTTCAGTAAAGTTCGGGAACTTTACAAAGATGTATAAGGAAGCAACCATTTTTAGCAACGAATCACCAAGCGTTTCCATTCGTTCTAAGTTAACAACTTCATTGGCCTTTGCATAATTCCGGTCCTTTTGTGTTATTTTTTGGTTCTAATAATTTTATTGGTTTATATAAATACTCGTAATTGATTGCCAAAAGGCCACGTTGTACTGATGGGAATGTCTGTTTGGAAGTTGGACTACTATTATTACTTGCAGAATTGAATTTCGCAAACAATTCAACATCCGAAGGTGTAATTTCCAAGTTATGCATGTAATCTAATGGTTCTTTCTCGGGTTCCCATGGGTATTGCAAGTCGTTCATTATATCGCAGAACTCTTTATTAAACGAGTGGTTCTTGATCAGTTTTACAATATCCTCAGGTTGCATTTCGTTCGGATGGTCATCACACACCATTTCGTCTGGTTGGTTGTTTTTGTCAAGATCCTCTATTTTATATTTTATTAACCGCGTATCTACCTCCAATGGTTCCCAGTTTGTTACGTTAACAGAACCTTTATAGGAAAATTGAATTATTAATGATATTAATTAAGTTTACATGAAGAATGTATTTAAAAGTTCAAATCAGTTCCCACTTCCCAGGGAAGAAACAAAGTGTAGTCCCGAACTTAATTATTTGGAATTTGTTCCCTAATTTCTACGGAAGGCATAACGGTTTGCACCGGTGCAAATAAACGTTTGCACCGGGTGCAATCAAACGTTTGCACGTTAAAATTTAGACTTATCTGAGACCTGATGAATCTTATTGGCGAATAACGCGGCATCCAACGATCGCACCCAATTGGTGCATTCTTCATTGCACGCTTGCACCCGGTGCAAATGGCATCCCTTGAAATGCTTAACTCACACAATTCGTTAGGCTTATATAAATAAAAAATCGACGACATCTCGGAGATTAGGTTAGATTTACAAAGCCTACATATCAGAACCTACATAATCCGCGAATTTTGAATTAATTAATTTTTAATAATTTTTTTAGCATATAAACAACTATGTTTCAAAAAAAAGTAAAAATAGGGGTCAATTATTTTTTGACGTAGATTACAAAAAAAAGCAATAATAGCTATTTATGCAACTAGTGATGAAACTGTCGATATTTTATCACGAGGCGTGTAGATTGTTCATCGAGGCGTAGCCGAGTAGAGTGCGAAAGAATGTAGAATGTAGAAGTTTGTCCTACATAGTTTCGAATATATCCGCAAGCACGCAAATCTTACCATACAAACCGATCTGTGTCAATTTTCTCTTCGTGCACGATCGGCCTATACGTCTCATGCTACCCCGAATCTCAGCGAATGTCAGATTATCTCTATTATTTGACAATCTGAATTCGAAAATCCGAATGAGAAATGATTCAATTTTCCGTTGATATTGAAATATTCAGTGTCAGTGGGAATAAAATGAATTGAAGGGAATTATCGACTACAAGCTACAGTTATTCGATTTGTTGTTTAAATTTTTAAATTCGTTTTGATATAAGTAGCATATATACAAGCGTAAAGAGATATAATATGTAATAATATTTACATTAAATAAAAATAATCACTGAAATACCTAACTAAGTGCTCTTCATTAGTTGCATGCACTCATTTTTTTTGTCAATAATATTTTGAGGATGGCTTCATATTTTATTCCATTGCTGTATCCCTATACTTAGCACCATATTGTCTTGAATTTTGTTAGATTTCTTTGTATTTTTTGTCATTATATATGCAAAAATATCGTATAAATAATTTCTGTACAAACAGATATTAAAATATTTATCTATCATCCTCGTACATATGCCTTAATTCATCATCAAATCTTAAAATTTTAGACCTATATAATAATATATAAGTACTTCATATAATAACTATGTATGTATAAATGTGAAGATCTACACATTCATATTCTTGTTAAATCTGACATTACTATCAAGAATATTAATTATTAATAAATACGCGTTGCGTTATAAAGTTTTTTTTCCCTCTTCTGCATATTTTTCTTTTCTTTTCATATTTTATTTTATAAATAAATTCGGTCATTTTTCATTCATATATTAGTTAAAAATTCACAAAATATCTCTGGTTTCTCACTTATACTTCATCTTTCGCACAATGTTGTTCAAATTTAAGCCAGTTAAGAAAACAAACTATTCCTTTCTTCATCCACATTTAATACTTAACGAATTCTAGCCGTAGATAACTCGAATGTACTCGAATACTAATCACTAATAAGTAATAAACATAAAAACTAAACTAACATGAAAATAGTAAGCGTAGTTAAGCTCAACACAGAATATTAACATCATGGAATCAAAAATATTTTACATTATTAATTATAATATAATAATTACTTTCAATTCATCCGCATTCGCATCGATTCATATCGATCAACCAACGGTATATTCAATATTGCATTGTTTCAGTTGATGAAAGTTTATTGTTCAGTAATGTAAATCTTCTGCATATTTATAGGTAATGTTCCAGAGAAGCACTAGACAAAGGCATGATAAATATTTCAATATTCATCGCCTATAGAAGTGAAATTGCATTTCTATTAGGCATTCTAATATGACGTCATGATCACAAACGTCAACATTTTGCTCGTGGAGGCGTTGCTGTACGCCAATATGGCATTGTGACGAATGCGCTGCATAACCAATAATGTGTTTGGCAAGTCGTAGACAACAGGGATTTACGGAAACTTAAGCTTGAACAACACTATTCTGCGATTCTCACAAAATAATGCTGTTTCGGGCGCGGCCCGGTCAGGGATTTTATGCCCCGGCGTGAAAGTCGGCGAGAAGTGTAGTGACTGGCATCTGTGCCTATTACTTGCCAGATCGTAAGGAGGAAACATACCGAGCGAAAAGTTTTCGTTCTGTTTATACACATTTCCATGGTTACAGTGGTAAATTTCTCAACCAGCAAATATGAAAGCAAGGAAGGCGGAGATGGTTTTGTCCTTATACGGTCTGACAGGTAACAGACAATGATGTTTTCATCCACGAGCAAGCGAAATTTTGAAGATTATTAGAATGCCTAATTGATTTTTGTCTTGAATCTGTAGCTTACCTAAAACATTTATTTTATCCACTACTCGTAATCACAAGCAAAAATTGCACATATGTATTCAAAGAATGTTGTGCCTATATAATGTCATATACGTTCATAAATTTTCTTAAATGAAAATTTTACATGTTAGAATTTAAATGTCATGGCGATTTTATTCAAAAATGCAGTCATTTCTTGTCATTACTTCTTAGTTCTTAATACTATTCGAAATTCGAAAAAATTTTGTTGTAGGCACCCATTGCAGTCCAATAGTTACAAGAATAATCGCATGTGATCGTTCTTTCATTAATTGTCATCTTTTTGTTATTTAATTTTGATCAGTATCGGCAAATGCAAATGAGCAACCGAATTGAAAATACGATGTCACATGGATTTTTGTAAATTTTAGCAAAATGGATACCGTTACCGTGTCCAAAATTACTGACAAAAATGACTCGCTACTCTATTTTAATTAGGTAATCAATTATTATTTATCATTATGTACTATCTTTTTTATATTTCTTTCTAGTAATGATGTTACTACTAAGTTGTCATTTATAAGATATTAATTTAGTAGTATTTTAAGTAAACTTTAAAAAATAGTTAAGTCTCTACGTTTTTGTTGGTTTTTTTTCTCCGTTAAAATTTTTATAACGGAAATGTGTGTGTGTGTGTGTGTGTGTGTGTGTGTGTGTGTTCGTATTGTATTTGTAAAGCGTGAATGCTACTACTTCTATAAATATATATGCATGTATGTATGTATGTATGATGGTACTGAATGGTAGTATTGTAAAGCTGTTTTTATCCTTTTACCTATACAATAGTCTAACTTATAATGCAAGAATACATTGCAAATATAAACATGTGTAATAAAGTAAATCAACGTCTTCATGAGGTCATTGATTCACTTAAAACTGAGCGGTGAGCCAGCCTTGAAATGGCAAACCAAATATTATTAAGCCGATGAGAGATTGATAATTAAAGTCACACTGACTTAAGGTGGATTTATGCTCGCCACTTAGCATTTAACACTTAAATCCTAAGATTTAAGATTTAGCATTTAAAAGATAAGATTTAGAGATTTAACCATGCTGTTTTTAAAACTTAAGTCATAAATGTTAAATGTTGAGCCATATGGGTTAAATGTTAAGCATGGTTCATGATTGACATAACATAGACATAGAACATAACCTGCAAAGTAGAGAGCTGCAAAATACTACGGTTCAGAATGCCACGTAAAATAACATAACCGTGGTATAGCATTTTGCATGTTTCTACTTCGCAGGTTATGTTCTATGCTATGTCTATGTTATGTCAATCATGAACCATGCATTAAATGTTAAGAGGCGAGCATAAATCGACCTTTATTCATTTTTATGTTTAATGAGAATTTAAGGTCCTCCAGTAGTTCAGATACTCTGTCATTTTTTTGTATCTCCACTCACAAAATACGTACCCTAATACATAAATTCATCTGACTCTCCTTCTATCTTCCTTATAGCATACTCTCTGATTACATAGCACCAATAATCACTGTACGAAGATAATGGGTATTGATTCGACCAATTATCTTAAACTATTCATGTTAAAATTAAAAAAGAAAAACAATCTAATTAAGTCCCAAATTTACACACATGTTCCCTATGTAATTGAATTGAAGTTGCCGACAAGTCTTGTTTCATGATTTCTTGTTTATTGTTTGGTTGATTCTCTTAGTTGTTGCTGTTGCAAGAGCCAAAACTATAAATTGAATAGTTTCGTGATTCTATTTAATCATCGTCGGTTTTATTCAAGGGGATTTCCGGTTCCATTTTAAGCGTCGTCGAGGTGGGATCATAATATCCAGCTAGATAATAAATATCGTTGTTGTCATAAATGGTGGCGTAACGTTTAGGATCATCGCCCAATTTATTTGTATAATCCTTTAGTGGTAGTACTTCGCATTTGTGCGATATTGTTTGCACGTCATTCTCATCCACGTGCGGCGATTCAAATAATGCACCCTAAAAATAAATTATTACCTAATGCTACATATGTGCAAAAAAAAATTACTGTTTAAATCAGTGATGGCATTTGCACCGGGTTCAAAGGTTTATGCACCTGATACAACGGGTGCATTCAGTGCAATCGTTGGATGGCTTGTTACCCGGTGCAAATGGGTGCAGAACATGTTTATTTGCACAGGTGCAACCGGCTTGCCATCAGTGGTTTAAGTAAATAAAAATGAAAATCAACTAACCGGATATTTAAGACTTAAAGGACATCCAACAGTCTCTTCAGGATGATAAAACCACTTGACTTTTACAACCATTGTGCCGCAGGATTCCCACATACCTTCAATTTTGCCAATATAAGGACGATCGGGTCGACCAGTTGAAAGAAACACAGCTGAATCACCAACCTGAGAGTGAAACAAATGACGCAATGTAATCAATGTGAAAACTTAGGTTCGAAGTACAATTGAATATTGGAATATTCTATTCTTTAGCATTCTCGCATTGTACTCACTTGTATAGTCTCTTTGCCTCTTTGTATGGCCCGATAAAATTGTTTCCTGGATCTGCCTTTTGTCTTCGGTCGTTTGTATCCTTTACCAGACCAACCCCACAATTGTCTAGCCGGTAAAAATGCACTCATCTTACTACGCGACTCGCACGATTCTTGGCGGTCGCGAAACTTCTTATTCTTTTCGGTTTTCGCTTCAAGTATATCATCCATTGTAACTTCATCTTCCGGATTTGCAACTATATGATATTCGGGATAGTGAATGTCGGGTTCGGGTGTCTGAGCATGCTCCACGTCTTCAATTTCTTCATCAATATCTTCATCCGGATCGATAGGTTCTTCGTCCTCTGCGATTTCCACTAGTTCTTGTTTCTTTTTCTTCGATGATGGCTCGTGCGTATCTTTATTGTGATGGTGTTTTTTGTGTTTGCGATGTTTTTTGTGGTGTTTACGATGTTTGCAGTTCTCTTCCGTGCACTTATGCTTTCGTTTCTTCTTTTTCTCGTCGTGGAGCTTTTGCTTTAGTTTATCGCGTTTCTTCTTCTTCAACTTTTTGCGTTCCTTGTGAGATTGTAATTGTTTATTGATATCTAGGTTTTCTTTTTCAGTTTTTTCAATATCAGTTTTTTGAGGAGGTGCTGGTGGTGGTGCTAGTGGTGGTGGTGGTGCTGGTAGTGGTGGTTGTGAAATAATCAGTGGTTGTGAGACTGGAGTTTGGTTTGGAATTGGAGTTGGCGATTTGTTGCTTATAGTCGAACGACGGTCATCAATGGTAGATGCGCGCCGTCGCTTCTTGCACAAACTTAATAAAGGATTTGGATCGTATTCGATTATTGGATAGTCCACCGGCAATAAACGAATGTCTTCGATGGCAATACGACCACTGTCTCCATCGTCAAACTCTACGGATACAAATTTCGAATCTAATTCCGGATTGGGACTTTCCGGCTCAGCAACACTTCCCGGATACAAACAACGATATTGTTGACTCCAATAGGCACACAGGCGTGTACCAGGTGGAAGTTCGTCAGTATTGACTGGCGATACTTCAACAATCTGTAACATCAATTTACCAACATTTAAAATATTCGCATTAAACTTTATCATAATATTCATAATTGGAATTATCAGACGGAAAAAATGAATATATTAAGAAATATTGTGCGTGCAAAAATTTTCATATAAGTACAAAGAAATAGATATATGCCATTGATCAGCAAAATGTTATTTAATGATACCGCGTAGTCATTTTAACATATGGAAATCTGCGATATTTATGTAAGCATTTACATGGTAGAGAATGCAACTTATTACATCTTTATTTGCTATCCACTTTGTATAGGAAGAACAAGTTCAAGTAAAAGATAAAACTGAAAAAACACATAACGTTAGTAAAGTATTAATAAAACTTAGATCTTGACTTCGATAGCAGTACCGGTTCGTGTAAAATGTAGTGGATAACTCGAGGCGAAGAACGACTCGCAACTCGCAAGTCTTAAGACTTAACTCAAATGCGTAATATATTAACGTCCGACTCGACTCTAGTCTAGTGTTGTGTTGTGTTGTGTTGTGTGTTCGCAACGCAACAACCAACAAGGCAACTTGAATTCGCATACAACTTCGGACTTGAGCAAATACGGAGAGTTAGTTAACGTCTCTACAACTACAACTATTATAAAACATTCGTCCTGGTAATTAGACAAAACGATTTTGTAAGTATATTTTCATTTTTAGTCAACCGGAAATGTTCCCTTTTTCCATCGTGCAAAGGAAATATCATAACGTTTCAGTAAGTTACGATCTAATCCTTTAATCCATAGAAAATTGAAAGAAATAAAATGATTTATAGTAATTATTGAGTTCTTCTTACCGCATCTCGTTGAATTTCTTCTCTTGACATAATGTGTGGACGATTTCCGCGTTCACCGTCAAGAGTGATGGAATAAACATCCGGCGGTTCGACAGCATTCAATCGACCAGCGTAGAAAAGTCCACCCATTGCTGTAAGAACTCGCAATTTGTCCTGCCCCAAATGCTCCGTTGTTAATGTACATCTACAATCAATTTTGGCACTTTCCTCAACGGCTTCTTCTTGCTCTTCTGGTGCTCCAACGTCTGGTTCTTTATCATCTTCAGGTTTCAACGTTGCAGGAGCAACTGTCGTGTCACATACATGGTTGTCTTCCTTGCTCTTCGAATCACTATTCTGACCTTCCACTTTTCCCATTTCAAAATCTTCACTAAATAGATCATCATCTTTGTTCGTATTAATTTGTTCTTCATTTTTTATATTATCTACCTCCTGTTCTCCTCCTTCATCATCTTCTTCTTCTTCTTCTTGTAAGTACTTTTTGGGCTTTTCGTTGTCAGATTTCTTTTTCTTTCTATCTTCTTCAGGTTTATAATCTTCTTCCCGGTCTACAATCCCTTCATCGTATTCCTCCTCATTATCTGCTGATTGAATATCATTTGCTTCATCTTCTGGGATTGGAACTTTGAAAGTAGCTATGGCTTTGAGCCTTGGTCGAATTTTGGATTTCTTCTTCTTTTCCTGGCGACTATCTCCTTCTTCAATGAATCGTGGTGGATCCGAGAAGACGGAATTGTTCTTTATAAGTTTTTCTTTCGCTGCCAGTAAGTACCCAACCAGATTACCCTTCTTAGGCTTCTTTGCAACTATGGTTTCAGTACCAGATTGAAATCCAGACGTCGACATGAGTTTCTTGGGCCGTCCCACTTTACGTTTCTTCGAGGACTTGAACGATCTATCCGACTGGGGCGATTCATCAAGACGTTGACTCCTAATCGGATTCACATTGTTATTATCCTGACTGCCATAAGGACACAATGTTGGCGGCTTCAATAATTCCAAACACTTATTATTACTGTTTTTGATAGGAATATCCATTTTGTCCAATAATGGCGGCGGTGTACTCCTATCGGAATTAATCGACTTCTTGCGCGATCGATGGCCCTTTTTCTCGACGTGTCTTTCTCTATGTTCGTGCCTTTTCGGTTTCAACTTGCTCAATTCTTTCTGTTTCTCGCGATATTTTCGTTGCAGATCTGCCAATCGCATTCGCATATCCAATTCCATTGCGTTCATGCACGGCCAATCGCTGTTGCAACAAATTGTTTGCGACTTGCTCGCCAAGAACTTTTTCGCTTCCTCTTCGGATTCTTTGGTTTTGTAAGTGCGATAAGAATCCTCCCTACACGTACACGACTTAATACTATTATCACGTTTCTTGTCATCACTCTGTATATCACTAGTCTTTAAATGTTTCTGTTTCGCTTCGCACTCGAGTACCAAATTAGAATCGGATTTACGTTTTTCTGCTTTACGATCGCACTGGAAACGACGTTCTTCTCGCTCTTGGTTTTTTTGCTGAATGTCGGAGGTCACTTCCTCCATAAATCTTTGTTCTGCCAATGCACAGAGAAGATCGAGGCCACCCAATTCTTCTTTAATAATCGGAAAGATCGGCTTATCTGCTAGTGTCATTTGGGCAATCCCTTCAAGTACTTCTTCATTTGTTTTCGTACAACATGATGTTGTTCTTGAATCCACCATGGATTCTTCTGGTTCTGCTCTTTCCGTTTTTTGAGCATTTTCAAATGCTACGATGCTATTTGACAATAATTCCAAACCGGATAAATCGGGACTAGGCATTTTTACGTCATCCAGGTCGCTTTGTTCTCCTCTCTCTTGTACTTGACGACTTTTGCTCTTAGCAACTATAATATTTGGAAGTGTTTCGAGTGACTGCTCGACTCTTTCATTGACTGGGGTTTCGTTTTGTTGAACTTCTAAGGCTAAGTGTTGTTCTTGCTCTTGCTGTGGTTGGTCTTCTTGAGGGACTGTAATCTCAGGAACGACAATCTTATTATTAGGTACAATTTCATGGTCTTGTACACAAATTTCAGGTACGCAAATGGAAGGTTCGCTAATTGGGAAGTTTTGTACTTCGTCTTTGGATGTTTGTTCATCCTGAGGTTCGCCGCATTCCTGCGCATCAGTTTGATTACTAGCATCCTGGACGCTCGTTTCTTCATCGGGCACATTTTCTGGCGGTGGTGTTAAACACACAACTGGCGATGTGGCTTGCGATCGGCACGTGGCCGTCGGCACCGTATCGTTTGGTGCTGGAGTTTGGGACAATATTAAATTGGTTGGATGTTGGTAAATGACATGTGTCGTCACCAATGGACCCATGTTCGGATCGGTATATACTGTTCCGGTATTATTATCGAATGTACTAACGGCTTGGAGAGCTTTGCTCTGATCCAATTCCGATTCTATTTTGATCAGTGTCGTCGTCGGTATGGGCAATGGTAATTTACGTTTGTCTGTTGTCACCGCAAGCAATCGCGTGCTATGTGTTTGCGTGTGTTGATGAAGGGTCGTGCTCGTTTGCAGGTAATCGGAGGAAGAACTTAATAATTGTAACGGTGGCGGTGGTAGACTCGGCGGTAACAAGACATGGGACGATGGTTGATGGTAACTGGGCCACACGACTTGCTGAACTTGTTCTGTAAACAAAAACACATCAATATCAAACGCACTTCAAATCAAAGAACTGACGGAATTCTTTAAGATGTGTCGAATCTGCTAACCCACCCACAACATAACACACAGTACTGCACAACGCACAACACAACACATTCATAAAGAACTCCGTCATCCGTGTAATTCAATAGTTTTTAGAAGAAAACAATGAAAGCATACAACGTAAAAAATATCTAATATGAAAAACATTTCCAAGAAACCAAAATTAAACTGCAAACGTACGTGGTCATAGTACCTACGTCATGGATATGGATTGTGGTTGTTTGTAAACTTAGTGGTGTTATATTAATTACAAGATTGTAAAATTCGCTTGTCGAAGCTCATTTTTATGAAGTTGCAGACCTTCAGACCTTTTAAACGACTAAATATGTATTATACAAGCCATAATCTCCATAATTATTGTATAATAATATTCCATTCCATTCCATTCCATTCAGTAATCAAGAAAATATTTGTTCTCTTTTGTGTGAGAAGATAAAATAAAACAGAACGAACATACCTACCTAACTAACAACCCTCGGCATTTTAAATTTGATAACTAATAGATACACAAACCCGTAATAATTTAATAACACATCAAAAGAAAATGTATTAGTTCCAAAGAAAATTTTGATTTAATCGTTAGCGATCTCAAACCTATATTATCGTTTTCATTCTCTATAATTCCAATTGCTGTCCCACCCATTCACGAATTAGCATTTTAATTGCGTTTACAGCCGTGAATCATTTTATTGTGTTTTTTTTTATTTTACGTTTTATTTCGCGTGAACGTATTATAGAATTTTGCAATCCGCGGCCACCACATTTGGTTAGTACATTCATATACAGAATAAATTATAAATAAAATAATAAATAAATTTGGTGGTGGTGGTGGATTTTCTTTTGATGTTCCGATGATGTTCGATCTCATCACAAATTGACTTACCGACGCTCGTTGTTGGTAACAGAAGAAATCCGCCGGTATTGTGATCGCGTACAAGTTGAAATCCGACGGGCGGCATCGGTACGGACATCGGGAGTAGTGGTTCCATCGGTAAATGTGCTGAAAAATAAATACATAAGTAGAGTAGAGATATTGGTTTTTCTTTGTGTGCAATTGTTTATAGTTTCACGTTTTGATATTGTCAATGTTTACACATCATGTCCATATCTTTTGTTTGAAGTTATATAAATTGATAACCACCAAGCAGCAAATCTAAAAGGTTTTATTCAAAATTTCGAAATCTCCTAATAGGTGAAACAAATTTTTGAAGAATAATAGATGAAATAAAAATGAATTAGCTATTATCATTCAACTTGAATCTCGAATCCAAATGTATTAAAAAATCATCGGGAGTCGAACCCGGACCATCTAAATATCTAGTGCATATAGTTTTTCCAATTGAAACTATGAGTGAGCCGTTGTTAATCGAGAAAAATATAGATCAACGTATTTTCTAAAATAACAATCCGAAAAATTGATCATTTTGTCTTTGTATTTTCTTTGCAATAAGGCCAACTCTACTATTAATAATATTTAGGAATTAATTATTTCACAGGGAGTTGAACCCGGCCCTTCTGCATATCTAGTGCATTGTTCTACCAATTGAACTATGAGTGAGCCGTTGTCAATCGAGAAACGTATAGATCAACGTATTTTCTAAAATAATAATCCGAAATATTGATAATGTTGTCTTTGTATTTTCATTTTCTTTGCAGTAATCCGAAAAACTGATTATGTTGTCTTCGTATTTTAATTTTCTTTGCAACAAGCCCACCTCTAGAAAGTCACGCTTGATTTGCCTTAGTTTGGTGACTTGAGCATACACATAATGTGCAAGAGGGGTAGAATTTATAATGCCGCCGGTGGGCAATATTTTTAGACATTTCTATAAATAAAAAGTCACACGTCGAAAACGACTACAACTACGACGTCTACGTAGCGTCTGTATGTAATACGCTCGCTGCTGCTAACTAAAGAAACGCACCACGGCACCAGAGCGAGAATCTCGTACGGGTAAAGCATCTGTATGAACCATGAACGTAATGTAATACATACAAGTTGAATTATTGTGTCGACATTGGGTCGTGTAGTTAGGAACTATTTTGCGACCTGCGACGCGTTGCGTTTCCAATTTCTCGTCAAAAATTATTACTACTAGAGCTACTATAAGAATATCTTGTTAGCACGACTACCGACTTTGCTACAGTAGATATCTACTAATATTTCTTATACTCATGAGAGATATCGTAAGCAGAGTTATTTTTGACCCTTCCTTATACTAATATTAACGCACTAATGCCTTCGCGAAGTATGCATATTTCATAAAACTTACAGAAAAACAAATGATAAATAAGAAAGTCATATAAAAACAACATTTCGATTTAAATTTAGAGAAAATGAGCAAAATAACATTGTTCACTTCGGATACCTATATTTTGAAGTAAGTCACATTAAATTAAATGAATTCAGCAAAGCATTTATAAAGTTCAAACCATTTTATAAAACATACTTTTCCAGTACTTAAACAAAATGTCTACAGACTTTGTATTTATTCAAAATTTATTTAAAAATTTAGTTTTTAAATGTGAGACTTTTAGTTCGAACACAAAATAAATTTTGATAAATTATGATCGTCTCGGGCCTCGATTCGCAATATTATGAATTGTCGAATTGCGTTGTAAACTTTGCATAATATGTCGTACTTGGTCGTATGTATAAAATAAATTCGAAAAGATTGTTGTTGAATATACATACTTGAATACACAAATGTTCAGAAACTCGAGAACGTCGCAAGAAGACATTGACTACTTCCTGAAATGTTTCTGAGCTCTAACTATATTTATAATAAAACCAAACGAAAACTCGTATATTATAACTAATAACACATGTTAGGTAATGAAGTTACTTAATCGACAAGACAACCTTAACGTGATAGTAACTTTTTATATGCACACAGCATCGGAAAATGGGAAAAACGTCTAGAACGCACTTAATAGGACGAAGGACGATGTTTGATAAAGCATGGCGTATACATAGATATATTAATTTAAATGCTATCTATTAAATGCATGTAAAAGGTAATTATTGTTAAACACAACAATGTCCAGGTTGCTGCTTTATTCAAAGTCAAATGTTGACTAAACAGATCAAATGTAGGCAATTTTCGACATTCGTGAAATTGGATGACTATATTATGATAACATCAAATTCATTTTATGTGATAAGAATATGATAAAAAGACAAATAGGCTTGCCTACTCTATATAGGTATAGGGTACAGTCTACAACAGGGGTTGGCAACCTGCGGCCCGCCGTTAACTTTCATGTGGCCCGCCAAGCAAAATATAAAAAAAATTAAAAAGTTAAACAAAGAATTTTTCAAACAGTTTTATTTCTAAGCTTACGTAAGAAATCGTCCTCTAGCGACAAATGGCAAACGAATTAGGTATCGGCCTACCATAACGTGAGTATTTTTATTCCTGCTAATTGTTAATTGAACTTTTATTAAATTCATAGATTCTGTGTGCGGTCCGCGGAAAAGTGTTTCTTTTAAAAGTGCCCCGCTGTCCAAAAAAGGTTGTCGAGCCCTGGTCTACAACACTATTCAGTCAGGTTTATTTAAATTTGTAATCGAAAAATACGGGTTATTTATAGATTTGGTCTTATAACCAATAATTTTCTTCCAGGTAAGAAAATTTAAAAAAAATCGGTGCTGGTCACACCACCCAATTTTCCCATAGATATTCCCCAAGGAGATATCCAGAACGCTGTCAAGCAAGAGAAACTGAAGTAAAGATGTATGGCTTGATGACAGAAAATGAATAGAATAGAATAGAATAGAAAATAATAGTTAGTTCAATAGTGTGGAGTGGTGTGACATATATACCTAGTTCGATGACAAATCAGCTATTCTGGATTTCTCTTCCAAGCGGCAGGAATACAATAATAGATTACCTAACAAGTTTGGAAAGTATTCAATTTCTCCCGATGGCGAGGGCGAGCGCGAGAAAGTGATAAACTTGTTTCTTGTTTTCTTACCAAAGTTATGACTTTACTGCATTATTTTTTGAGAGTGGCTAGAATTCGGGTCGGTTGAGGGCTGTGAGCAATTGTCAACTTTCTAGCTAACTAACTAACCTAAGGCGAAAGCGAGCCATTTCATAATGGTCGTAGGAAAATAAATTTATCGCGCAAAATTTATTAGAAATTGAAAATATAGATACTTTAAAAATAAATATTGAAACTTACGTTAGACGTACCCAAAATGAAATAAATTGGTACGGATACACACCGCATAACGTTGCGACCATATGTGGACATGAGACTGATATCAATAAATTTCTGGCCAATTTCTACTTTCCGATCAAAATTACTTTTACGGTCGACGAGTTCTACGAAGTCGTAGTGGATATGGAAATTGAAAATATAGATACTTTAAAAATCAATACCAACTAATTAGTAGCAAATTCATAAGTGCAAGGGTTATCTATCTATACCCTGATATAAAATTTCATCTCGATATGCTCGTTTATACCGCAATTCTGTTCATAGCAGACACAGAAAAACTAAAAACACAAAAGGCTGCATATTCGGGCATCACCTCAAAAATCACTTAAGTAAGCATTTACGGACTTTCAGAACTTGGATTTCTTAGAGATCTATGAAAATCTTGAACAACAAAATTTGTCTCGAAAGCAATACTCTCACTCTCCATTTATAGATTCCTACGGTATTTGGTATATATGTATAGGAAAAAGAAAAATAAATTCTAAATACAAATATGAACTTGATTGCTAGAATTGAACAAGATATAAAAAGTATTTATTTAGGACTGTTTGGACTTCATGTTAGGTTAGAACCAACTTTATAAAGTAAGTGATGTGTCGTTTTGTATACTACACTACTAAGCAAAACTCACTTTCTTCACACTTTTTAAAACGGTGCAAAGGCAAAATATATCATCAAAGGAAAATTATCAGAATTTTAGGTAGGTATACATATAGAGTTTGTTACTTTATAAATTACAAGTTATGAAAACATTCGAAAAGAATCAGAAAGCACCACGAAATATTTATTAAAAGATGAAATTCATAGAATCATTTTCTAGCTTTATTCCTAGTTCCGACATACGCTTCTTAGTAGGGAATTATTTTATTAAACAATAAATTTTACGAGGCGCAGTAATTTCTATAATTTGAATTTGAGAATAAGCCAGTCGTAATCGTAGTAAAGCACCAATTTCATAGTTCATATGTTTTTACTTTCCGGCCACATACCGTAGGTATGTAGGTATAGAAAGTAAGGTAATCAGAAAAAAAATCAAAGTCTTATTTTTCTTTCATTCCGTTGACCCCATGTCAAAAATTGTCATTTTGGTCTGATGTGTGTCTGTATGTATGTGAACAAAATTGCGGGCAAACCAAGCATCGTATAGGACTGAAAATTTGGTATCTGGGTCTGGGCAGCTGTCCCTCCCAGTTGCACCTGGAGTAAAAATAAACAAAATCTGCTGGTAAAGCCGTTGGGTACCATTTTTAAACTATTGTTTATCATGATGCAAGAAAGTACAATGATTTGAAGTACTTTATTACATCATGACATCAATACCTAGATATTAGGTATTATAAATCAGAATGTATGTTGACTCCAATATTTTTAATATTTTTATACCGCATTTTATGAGCATCTTGTAAGTTGTAAGAGAATAATTTATATTTGGCTAAGTCGTATATTATTCTAGGTATATGTATTTACCTTGATAAGTTACATATGTGATAATTGTGTTTATACAGCAAAATCGATAGTTTTATCAGAATTTTTATCACTTATTTTTGTATCTTGTGTAGATAGGTACAGGAGCGCATGGAAGATGGAACATCTTGAGGCGCAATTATGAAAACGAACATCCCTAGATTTTGATTTCACTCATTCTCCCATCCATTAATAATAAAGAATTGATTTTCGAATAAAGTCCTTTTTATTTATTTTGTTATTTGGTACAAAACTATATGTATCTTAACCCGCCAAAATCGGACTTTACAGGTTTAGGGAACTCCTAGTTTAATTAATTACTTTTTGGACCATTTGTGTGCGGTAACGGAAAACGGACAAGAACCGCACAACATAGAAGGACTGAAAATTTGAAGGAACTTAATAACAATATTTTACGCATTTGTGTGAACGTGTCGGTGTCATTAAAGTGAATTGTGAATCAATTCCATTTATACATTTCTATATTCGTAGGTTCATAAGAAATCTTATTAATAAGATATGCCCGGCTCGGTGCCACTAATCTTTCAAGCTCGGTCCGCAAACTTGTATTTTATGGTACCGATGGACTTTTGAGAATTCACGACTACCCAAATATGGCTGAATTATTTCATAACAATGAGTAAATCATTGTATATTACAGTGACGTATCCATGGCATTATGGACTCATAATCCCATGGATACTCATAATGCCATCGATACCAAACATAGACGCGCATGTATCCAACAAACGGAAGTGCTGATTTCGAGGTTATATCGGTTAAATGTCATCGCATTTCGCCAAAACTAGTGATGAATTTTGCTAAATATAATTGAGACATAATTGATTGAATAGTCGTGGATAAAGTCTAGTATTTAACTCGTGTACCTATTATTGTTCTAATTCACTCGGATGGTTACGACACTCGCCTACCACCCTCGTGAATTATATGCCCAATAATAGACTCACTGAATAATATACTATAACGCAAAAGTTATTTAACGCAAGTAATTTGTAACAGGCCTAATTCTACCCGTGAGTGTACAATTCTGTTTTAGCTTTTTATGTAATAAAGTACGGACCGAAATAGTGTCAATCAAATTTCAAATTTTAAATCATAAAATAATAAAATCCCGAGTTGCGGTACTTATAGCCATTATACGGATGGCCTCCCTCTTATTCTCTTTCTTGTAGTGGGTGTGTAAATAGGGAGAAAAAAATAATGCAAGTGTTTTTATGCACTTAAAAATCTAATACAAAGTCACTGCTGATGGATTCGGTTATCCGGATTTCTTGATTATCCGGATGGATGGCTGGATGGATGGGTCTAACACTTAATAGTCCGGATAATCGCGACTATGCTGTATAACAATTCTCGATGTGCAGGTACGAGTTTCCCCTGTCCACATGATCCATGCGCTCCAAATTAACTTTGATTACTGTGTGTTTTGCATAAAATAACTAATACTTAAGAACTAAATCAACTTAGTTAGATTAGGTAAGTGATATAGCAGTTTTCCATGATACACCTAGTGTATCTTTAGTTCATTGTGTGATTGCATATGTATTGTGTAGTATTCTTGTTGTGCTTGCATGTGGCATGCCATGCCGGCATTTTCATGTTTAATGTTGTGTTGTGACGGCATTGGTTTATGCATGGACATTCTAGACGAACCGGTTGTATTAGGCCCAACCAAAATAAGAAGAAACGTAAAAGAAAAGAAGCAGCGGGAAAAATGTAAAAAACAAAAATCAAGGAAGCGACGACGAAGCGCTTGCCGCTTCATTTCAAACATGTAGTAGGTAAGGTAATACCTGTAGATATGCAAGGATGTACGAGTATTTGAAACGAATAAGCGGTGTGTGCACGGAAGAAGAAAAAAAACATAAATAAAAAACAAAATAAAAGTATGGTATGTGTGTGTAGAAGTGTATGTGTGTAATATTAAAGTGAGAGAAAATTAAGGCGCTCACTCACCCGGATACTGCCAGAGCGTAGGTGTAGTCAAGGCGGAGTTGTGAGCGCCACCTACGGGCCAACTTGCAAATCCACCGTTACGATCATCCGGGGGGCATTGCAGCAAGGCACCACCTCCCGCAACGCCCGCTGCCCCACTGGACGCAGCCATGCCGGCATCTGCGAACGCGGAGAACACACACAAACGTTCAGACAATAAATAAATACTAAAATCCACGGCCGCTATGCTATATGTATAAATTTAACTCATACCATACCGCATGCCAATACTCACTCATAGCCATAGCTTCGTAACATAAGTACCGCCATGAAATAAAACCTTTAAAAAGTCGACAATTTTGAACATTTCAAACTCACCTAGTTCCGAGATGCGAGCGATATCCTTGATCTGCGTTGCATTTACAGTTGTCAAAAGACCTGAATGTCCTGATATCGGTGTTAACGATGGAGATGTAACAATTTCTTGATGTTGCTGAATTCGCTGACGTGCCACGGCAATTCCTACCGGAATATTACCTTGAAAATAATGCAAAATGAGTGGAATGAAGACGATTTATGGAAATCGAAACACACACCATTGCTGGTAACAACCGATGATAGCGTATTCATACTGCTTGAATGCATTTGCGATGGCTGCTGCTGAATTTGTTGGTGGCAAATGTGGGAAATGCATGTTTTATGTGTTGGCGACGCCGCTTCCACTTTGATTGTCGTATTTATTTTCGGTGAATCGCTGGTGGTTACTTCGGCAACTTGGCAGGGTGTCACTCCAGGTTCCTTTTTTATGGATACTAAGTTCCAATCGACTGGATTTGTCCGACTACATCCGGATGGAACATCCAGAAACTTTGTCTTCACCGGCGAACAAGAACAAGAACACGATTTCTTACAACATTTTACGAGCAATTCATCATTATGATGTTTGCTTGTTTCGGATAATAGTTTTTTTGATGCTTGTGGATATTCTGGTTGTTGTATTATAATATTGGAATTGAAGCCTTTTGTTAGAACTTCTAGTTGGGTCACCGGTACTGGTGAATAGGGTGATCCAGGAGGAGGTGTTGGTGCTCCAAATGTATATCCAGTTGATGCAAACAATGAATCAGAAACTGTAACAATAAATGAGAATGCGTAAGTGTCATGAAAGTACAAAATTATTACTAAATACAAGGAAATATATAGATTTGGTCTGAACGTGCACTTGCCAAATTACTTGAAAGTAGGTATAGGATTGAACGAGACAAGTATTCTTATCTTGAATTGACGACTGTTTTCTCGAAATTATATATATAACGAAATTCAGCAAAATCGGTCGGTCTCACTGGCAAACAAAAAATATTTTCTTGTAGAGGTTCCAATTCTATGCATTTCAATACCTATTACATTTTTTCGTACGATGCATATTTTGAGAGATATTAATTCCTAAAGTTTCAAATTTTAATTCCTAAAGTTTCAAATTTGTAACAATCTCAAAACAATGAACGGCCAGAATCGAATATATGTAGATGACAACGTTTTAACACACTATACGAAATTTCTCATTGACTCAAATTTTGTGTGGTCTTGAAGATGTAAGCCGGGTTCTCGTCTTGATCTCGTCTTGAATTTTTATCAAGAACAAAATCTCGTAAAAGCCTACTTGAAAGAACAAAATTTGAAACATATTTCAGTCTTCACTATAGTTTGGTTAACTTTCGAATAGATATAATTGTCTAATTTTGGAAATAGTTCTCTAATAGATATATCTCTCCTTCTCAGAAGATAAACATTAAATCAATTGTGCGATATCACAGATTCTATACTTGAATCCATAAAATAATCATTTTCGGCGGCACACTGTAGCGCATATAAGATGCAATAAATACCAAAATGTTATTATTAAAAAGATAAATGCAATCGTTGATGGAAAGTAAACGTCAAACAAAGTTGGAAGGCTTTGCCTATCTCTTCAATGCAATCACAACTCTCTATATAGCATTGCGTTAAAAACACGACGTAATTCTTAGTTCGTTCGTGCAATTAGAAGCAAACGAACAGAGAATACAGAAATTCGCCGATGCATAGATAATGTCCATCATAAATTTATAGGAACGATGGAAACGCGTTCGGTTTTTCAACGTTGGGAAAGTGCACGTCTCACTCACTCGGTCTACGAAACAAGACAAGATATTCAGAAAAAAAATTTGCTACATTATTACCATAAGTAATAAAAATTAATAAATAAACGTTATAATAAATGTTATAAGATGACCAGGCCAATCAGTGAACAAACAAAAGAAAAAAATAAAAATAATCTTGAAATCCTTTCAATTAAGTATTACTATTTGTTACTGATTCTGGAATATAACGAAAATTTGTTAAATGTTAGTTGTTCATTTTAAGAACAGGTCTAAAACTTATTGCTGTGGTTGTACATCTCTATGTTCTTGGTTTTATCCATCGATGCGCAGAGTGTAAAGAGAAAGGCTCCACACCGCACCGACGACGACGTCTGTGCATCATGCAGTTACATCGAATATTTTCATACTTCTTTTCCTTCACTTGTATTATTTAACTGCATCACGGACTGCCATTTTTCATATATCATTTATAAACTTTAAGACTATCGAACTGGACTAGACAAACTTTATCGAAAATATCCAATTGACAACTAACCAACATACGGAATAACGGAAACTACATCAAAACGTATTAATTGTTTCTGACATGGACCACAATAGCTTTGATCAAATCAAATTTACATTGCTTCCGATTTGGCATCACTAAATTTCTCTACAATTTCCACTATCCCATCAAAATTAATTCTATGATCAACGAGTTTTACAAAATCGCACTGTGAATGGTCGGGTTGTTCGGTGCGAATTTAACGCACTGACTTTTTTTACGTTTCAAAAATTCAATCTCCTGTTTTCGACAGATCTCCACGAATCTCAGTTCCCTGAGTCCGAAAAAGTGTTTGTATGTCCGCTGTGAACAAAATTCCGGCCGAACCAATCAACGCATCGGAACTTGGTAGACAGATTCAGTCCCGTAGCGATCAGACCTGGTTCGAAATTCAGCAAAATCTGTCGGTAAAGAAGGGCACCAGGGCACTTAACCTCAATGTTAAAATATAAATTTGCGTCTCACTGGCAAACAAAAAATACTTTCTTGTAGAGATTTCAATTGTCTACATTTCAATACCTATAACATTTTTTCGTACGAAGCATACTTTGTGAGATATTAATTCCTAAAATTTCGAATTTGTAACAATCAACATTGAACGGCCAGAATCGAATGTACTATGATGACGTATTAATACACTATAATTCAAGATTGACGAAGGAAACGTTATGTGAACCATATGAAGGTGTAATTGAATTATTAATAGTTTTCTACTAAAACTGTCTTGGCAACAATTTTCATGCGAGACAGGTATAGAAAAGTTCTGCGGTGTCTTGGACCGTATTTTTTTAATATTGTAACCAGCTATGAAATCATTTAGCCTCAACTTTTACAATTTCTCATCCTCTTGCAAAAATAGTGAAAGAACTTCGAAATCGAAAATTATTTTAGTTAGGAAAACTTGTTAGAACGTGCTTTTCTTATAACCTGTCGAAATGTAAGAATAAGCGTTTTCGATACCAAATTAGAAGTGGCGATTCGTTTAGGAAAGTATAGATTTTTCACACAAATAAGAAATAACCTCCAAATAAATCAAAACTGCACTCCAGTGAATTGTCGTATTTTATTTCAGTACGAAATGATATAAAATGAAAAGTTGTTACTCATAATTCCACAAGGCGGACGCAACAATTTTTATTATAAAACAGATAAACTTGCGCACTTGTGTAATCTTATATATTTAACGCCGGAAGTGACTGCATCGGATATTCCGGCATTTGCATCTTGACATAACGTATTTCGTTCCTATCTTATTATAGTTTTCATAAATTTCAAAACCGGCAACAAAATAAATATGGAAGTTAACAATGTGCATATAATTGAACAAAACCCAGCATTAATCTTTCTACAATCAATTATCCATTCATACTAAAGTAGTTTATCTAGTAAGGTTGAAAAGTATTCAATTTCTCACATCGCGCGAGTGTGAAATTGAATGTTTTCCAATCGGATTATATACAATGCTTTAATAAAAAATTAATAAAATGTTTACAAATACAAAAACCGAACAGAACGCGATTGGAAAACATTCATTTTCACACTCCCGCGACTTCGTCTAGTGCTTTAAATTATCGCCCTTGTGAGAAATTGAATACTCAAACTTGTTGATACACTGCTTTTCCTTCGGCCACATTTTCCCCTTGGAACATTAATAAAATGTTTATAAAACGCAGACACGTATCATGGCATATTCGGTAAGAAAATGTGCGGAAAAGTGACACGTTTGTCACTTTCCCGCACAGTTTTTTTGTTTTGTTACCATAGTTATGAGTGTTATGACTACGTCGGCTGTGAGTAATTCTCGACTTTCTATCTTACTAAGGGCGAAAGTGTGCCATTTCATAGTGGCCAGGAAAAGTTCATTTCGACATTATTTGCATTATTTGGCTAGTTTGTTATCTAGTTTTGACTTTTCAACATTACTTCTCACTCTTGCTTCACAGTGGCTATAGAATTTTGCTCGGCTATGAGCAATTGTCAATTTTCTAGCCAACGAAAGTGTGTCAATTGATAGTGACCGTAAGAAAATTATTTTCTAGGGAAAATAATTAATGATTAGCATTAATTATTAATTAGCCATTATATGCGATGAACGTTTATGACCTTAATCGTAATACAGACGTGCAATTATCGTAAATATTTGATATATCAATAATAATAATAGAACTATAAAATGCAGAGTTAGTTAGTCCATGCCCGCGTGAGTAATTCATAAAAGCAGGGGTCGGCAATCTCCGGCCTGCCTAACAAAATAATAAATAAAAAAATTAAAAAGGCAAACAAAGAATTTTTCACAAAGTTAGAATTGTAAGCTTAAGTAAGCAATTTCCCTCTAGCGAAAAATGGCAAACGAAATTGGTCCAAAAACGGTTGCGCACCCATGCTATAAAGTATAATTTGGAAGAGAAGGGAACCATTGAAAAATGTTTCCATAATCGTATTCATTCCTTCTTGGTATACCAAGGTATTGTTCCTAGTGTTACATTGAAACGTCATGATGTACCTATATGTGGGTAAAAATGTGAGAAAAATAAAAACTGTGTTGTGAACGCGTCGTAAAAAAGTCCAAACCCTAATAAAATCTACCCAAAGTGGTGTTGTTTCATGTTTTGGAAATATCAAAGAAGCGCTTAAGCTGGCCGTTGTTGATGTTACTAACACATATCGAACATAGATTGAAGGAAGACTGATTTACCGACAGTATGAACGAACATGAAAATAAGACAATAGAGAAATTGATAATAAGAAAAGAACTTCAATGAAAAAGAAGATACAATTTATACTTTTTCATGTTCAATTAGAATGTTTTAAAAGTGCTTTCAGGAGATATCTATAAAAATGCCAGAAAAAGTGTGAAAACTCAAAAATACACAAGCACATTACGTTAGCGGTTAGCAGATCAAATTCCAGACAACACTATAATTTTTCGAACAAAAAACGACAAGTAACAAACATTATTTTTGTGTAGTTTTTTTCATTTTTGATTAATCGTTTGCGTTTCCCCGTTTCCTGACTTGACTAATTTCTAGTTCAAGCAATGCGAAGGATAAATACCAAATCAACATTTGAAGCAGCATCAATCCATCAATCCATCGGTCAAAACGCGAGCACGTGCGGTCAACCATTAATTCATACAATTTTTTTGTTATTTTATTTAAAAGACTATTCGAACTAAATTATTATTTTATTTGTTTAAATTTTCTTCGGTGATGACAAGCCGTTTTGCTTCGGTGCAAATAAACAGGGCTTGCACCCGTTTGCACCGGGTGCAATCAGATTCCCGACATAACCTTAAAATTAAAATTATTTGAATCTTATTGGCAAATTACACACCATCCAAAGCTTGCACCGAATGCACCCAATTTGTGCAATGCTTCCGATATGCCACTGTAAACTACTCAGAGCAGTTGCGATATGCTCAAAGTAGTTGAGAACTACTCAGAGTAGTTAGAATGACATATCGAACGCATAAAATGGGTGCAAACGATTGTACCGAATTCAATCATTGCACTCGATGCTTTGAGTGCATAAACGTATGCACCCGGTGCAAAGTTTATATTAGGAGGGGTGCCAGCCCCCCCCCCCCCCCCGCCGCCACTGGCTATATCACGTTAAATATTATCTATAGGTATATAGCATTTTTTAAATGTGTTCTTTTTGATTCGAATACACATTAAGTACAGGAATTTCTTCTTCGAACATTTATTGTAACTGCAACATTCTCAAGTTATTATTAGCTAATTAAATTGAAAAGTTTTGAATAATTGCAAAGTTGAATCGATGCAACGAATTGTTGCGAGTCGAGTAACACGATATTCTCTCTCATGTGTTTCTACGAGAGAATTTTATGTGCACGTGGGTTGGTCGCATCTGCATATTACATGTTAACTAATTGCCATATTGATTAATTAAATGGTCATCCTTTCGAATATACTGTTCCAGTGTATTTCGAAGGGCGCACGATCAACTGAACGAAAACGGACTATTAAACTTTCATAAATACAAAATTCATACAAATATATTTATCTATTTTGCGTTAATAATATACCAATTAGAATACCCAATTAAAGCATTCCATGGTGCGGTTCTTTAATGTTCCCTTGAGACAACTAGGTGCATAATGTAAATTGACGCATGCGCATTGCGCATCGAATTCTACCAGGAAACTGTAATTGTCGATCGTCGTTGATCTTGTGTTAACCTACAAGCAACCTACATTCGCTCGCGTTTTACTTTTAACCGAGCTATTAACTTCAAACAATTTATTATAGAAAATACACGTAAGTACGAAACAAAACTTAATAACAATTAAATGTTATTAAATTCACTGATTTCTCGTTAATCGTTATTTTTAAACACTGCTACTGTCACGTTCAAACGTCGACCATTTTGAGCAACGCAATTTGGGTTGCCTACCATACACTTTAGAAATGTTTTTTTTTATTTGCGTTGTCCATTTTTATTTTATTTATAGTAAAAATTAGCGCAAAGTAGATAAAAGGGTATAAGTCTTAAAGCACTTATTATACTTAACATACTATTATTTGTAGGTAAACGCTAGAAAGTATGTGTCAAAGAGGAAGGAAAGCACAGTGGAGATATACAATACTTTGAAACATAATGAAAATGATGTTGGGTCACTTCGAATTCGAACCCGCGTGCATTCATTTGAAATGAATTGACAAGTGTAATTTGTTTCGTTCGGAATTATCTTATATTACGAAAACAAATAATATTTCAAATTGCTTTGTTACGAATGCGGAATGACTGTTCAGTCATTACGATTAAAAAGCTTTTTGTTTAAAAATTTCTGACATTTTGAACTACTCATAAATCACAATACAATTTCATTTTACGATATAAGATCGATTTTTCTTGAGGTGAATGTAAGTGCACTGTGCCCTTCAAAGCTGGTTTTACAATAAAAATAAAAGAAAGCATAAAATCGAAGTAAAGTAAAAAGTAACAAAAGCAAGGAAATATTCTTAAAACGCGCTTTTAATGTAAACGTAAACACATCGAAACATATACTAATAAGAAAATCGAACATTTTTCAATTGTTCAAGAGTTTGCATGGATTATTATTGTCGTTACTTCTGGTTTAATGTTTGCCCAAGGTAACGACTTTATATGTATACGAGTAGGAAATTTCAACCTGTCATTCTTATATTCGTTCGAGTTCGATTATTACGTTGTAGTTAGCAGGAAAACATTAATGTAATGAATTCAACTAACGGTAGGAATTCATGTTCTATTGTAAAGACCCAAAGACGAGAATAGAAAATCCTATCAAACGTATTTATCTTGAATATTTAAAAAGGCCACTAGCTCGTATATCTAAAATGTAGTTACACTTATAACGTTATAACACTTATAAATGACGAGAGTAAGCAAAGTACCTACCTACCTAATCATAGCTGTGTCGAACTGTGGTCACGTCCAAACGTCGGCAATTCTGAGCAACGCAATTTGGGTTGCCTACCGTCACGTCCAAACGTCGGCAATTCTGAGCAACGCAATTTGGGTTGCCTACCATACACTTTAGAAATGTTTTTTTTATTTGTGTTGTCCATTCCTTATTCATATGTGTAATTTATCAAAAACAAATGTCATCGTTTTCAGTGGAATGAAAGTAGGTAATTCTCTCTAGTCTACACCAATTTATATCGAAAAGTTTGATTCTGATAGTTTTACATCTACGATCTACGTTGGAAGTATTATAACTTGGCCCATTAGTGCAAAACTTTTCCATGCACTCTCCTTCTTATACGACAAGTTTTAAATCAATTTAGCATTTCTCCAACTTTTGTGTCTGTGTCGTTCACTTTCCGAATGACCGGAATGACACAGCCACAATCAGCACGACCGTCATCGAATATATGTATAAACAAAAACATACCGGTAAACTAAAACATTAATATTTTAATTAAACCGTTTGTAATTTGGCAAAATAGGTTTTTCTTCTACGTATAACAAAACGAATGCCGTCTTGAGGTTTTCCAAGTTTTAGACTTTACCCAGACCGCGCAGACAGACGACACGAAACAAAGAACTTTAAGTGCCTCTTCACAACAAGTAGTGTGCTCACTGATCCTAGAAACTAGCATAAAGTATGCACAAGAATATTATCTTCTTTGGGTGAAAGACATAGCATCGTGGAGGTACATTTGGTGTTTGTGTGAATGTGCAATTCACAATGTTATTTTATTTACCACGATGCAATGCATGTCATGCTTTTCTGCATTTCGTTGTTTGCAGATACACTGGGTGTAAACAATAAATCCCATTCTAAATAGCACCGGGTTCTACGTATACCCAGTGTTGCCAACCTAAGTATGGTGCTAAAAATTCCTATTTTAAACAAAAAATTCCCTTTTCTAGTAAATAGAAAAAGTCTACTATAGGCAACCTGTAATACACTTGTAAGTTGCCTTTCTTCAGGGACACGTTGCTCATGTGACGGAGCAATTACAAAACGGCCTACCACAACGTAATACTCAAATAATTCCCTATTTTAGCAAAAAA